>JAGFPH010000799.1:66458-83820 GCA_018207615.1 Philaenus spumarius
AAACACATATACAAAATTTCCCGTTCCTAGGAGGTAGGTTTTTTTTTAGATATATAACAAACAATATTTATGGTTTTAGGGGTTGTTTCAACTCCTACAGGCCAAATATTTTAAAATCCTTTCTTAGTGGGCCTTTAGCTCTCCTATGGTAAGTACGTGTACTAAATTTCACGTTCCTAGGAGGTAGGGTCCGTTTTTAGGAATGACAACCCAAAACTACCCCTAAAAATTTGAATATCAAAATTAAATTTCTTTAGTTTTCCTATTTACATCACAAAGTATACACATGCCAAATTTCATCTCTCTAGTTTCATGGGAAGTGGGAGAATTAGTGATGATGAGTGAGGGCTTTGCCTTTTATATAGAGAGAAGATAACATTTAAGTATTGGGGCCAACTGACAGGTCTGACCCTTCGCAAAAAAGATGAACAACCGGCTAATTCCAAAATTTCATTGTAGTAAAAAATTTGTATACGAGCAGAAACTGACAACTATGTTTTGATACTCCACAATAAGGAAATTGAACACAATGGGCTTCGCCGATTATAACTGACGTAACACTTTTGATGTACTTTACAGTTGTATAATAGAGTAAAAATGTGTTAACCCTTGTAGAATTAAAGGAAATAGTAAGGAAATTTTATGAAAAAAAACTTGTTCAACTATTTTGCAGATCATCAATAGATACAGATGTTTTACTGTGCAACATGGTAGAGAGTAGGGTTTGGTTCCTATAGAGAGAGGGGCTTGGCTAAACCCCCAACTAAACAACTTTTGTCACTCAAACTGAAATCCGTCTATATTCTGTGACTTGTCCAAGGCATTCGACTGCGTTGTTCATTCTTTGTTGCTGTCTAAATTGAAGGATTATGGAATGGGTGGAAGTTGTCTTTCTTTGGTAGAGTCACACTTTTTGAACAGGAAACAGAGAACTTTAATATTATCTAACAGTAAGAAACATATGTCTGAATGGAAAGATATTACCATTGGAGTACCTCAAGGGTCAATTTTGGGTCCTCTTTTCTTTTTGATTTACATTAACGATCTTCCCAAAGCAATAAATAAAGAAATGATTTTGTTTGCTGATGATACGACCGCTATAGTAAAAAATGATTCCAGTACAGAGTTACTTACATCTCTTTCTGAGGTGACAGAGCTTATAGAAGATTGGTTTAAGAAAAACGGTCTAAAACTGAATCTTGACAAAACTCAAGTCATCAAATTTTCGGTCAGAAACACAGTGGTAGAAAGTAATTTCCCAAATTTGGTATACTCACACAAATTTCTGGGAGTTCAGTTTGATGCAAATTTCAGCTGGAAGGGACATTTGGACAACATCCAAAAAAAGATTAGATCAATATCTTTTGTATTTTTGCACTTGAGAGATTGTGTTCCTTTGGAAACTATTAAAGTAGTGTATTATGCGTATGTAGAGTCAATTCTGAGATATAGCATTGTTTTGTGGGGACAGGCGACTAACATTGGTACGGTTTTCAGATTGCAAAAAAGGGTTTTACGTATCATGACCAATTCCCACCCACAAAGCTCTTGTAAAACACATTTTAAAAACTTAAAAATTTTAACACTGATAGGAATATATATTTATGAAACTTTGAGTTATGTACACTCTATAAAGAATGAATTACCGGACTTATACAGATTCCAACACAATTATAGTACACGGAATGGATATGGTTTTAGATTACCTAACCATCGTTTAACTCTGTATGAAAAAAGCCCTTTATATGCAGGATTGAAATTGTACAATGCATTACCTAGTTCTTATAAGTCCGTGGGCGTAAAATTATTTAAGGAAAGACTAAAGAGTGAGCTTATTAACAGAGCTTTCTATTCATTAAAGGAATATTTTGACAGTCCCTTATTTGTATGACCAGTTTGTTTGGAACTGATTTTCCTCTTCTTGATGGAAATTGTTCATTTTTACTATGTCTAACTTGTATTGTGTTCTACTATTTTTAACTGCACTTGTTTCATGTATTTGGTTCTATGTTTGTATAAGTGACGATGCACCTGTTTTGTATGTACATAAACATAAAAAAAAATGTATTGTGCAAATAAAGAATGTCTATGTCTATGTCTATAGTTAGACAGGGCCGGCGAAAATCGCTAGTATAAGGGCTCAGCCTCATCCTCTCGATACGTGCTGCCAGCCGGTGCGCCGCACTGTCATACAACCACCACTGCTTTGCATTGGCCGGCAGCATGTATTTAGTACTTAATGACCCCCATGATACCCTTCTACCCCTAGTGGCACCCTGTTTGATATTATACACTTTCAAAAATCAATAAAAATAATGCTTTAATTAAATACTAATGCACCTAGACAAGGTAAAATGAGCGAAAACCCAACAAATTAGTTACAGATATGTTTACTTTACCAATATCCGGTTTTGTTTACTTCCAAGGAGGCTAAGCAGATTTTCAAGTCATCTTTTAATGTTTTTTAACTTGGCATGACAATTTTCTAGGTTTTTATCAAATTTTGGTTTAGCATTTTACATATTAGGCCTACTTATATGTAGCCTATATACAGTCATGCTGTAATTGTAAAAAATATTTCTGTAGGCTTGCATTAAACTTTGATTTTGAGAATTGTGTAACTATTTCAATATTTACATGAAATAATTGTATTAAATATTAATAAATCATTAACATAAATTTTTTTGATAGGTGAATCAAAATTTTTATTGGGAGCAGGTGTATACAAATTTGTTCTTTCCTCAGTGTAGTAAATTAATATACTTGGGGCTCAGAACTTACTTCAAAAGGATCTGCCAGAACAAAGTGAAATGGCCACCAGTTAAAAGGTTAATCTTGCAGGTATTAAAATATGAAATTTGGCTACAAATTAGGCACTGTATTTTAAAATTTATATTTCTACAACTTGAAAACTTCATGAAAATTAATATTTACGCAATGAAATTTGATCAATCAGCTACTATTGCTTATTCATAATAATTATGTTTATAATAACCAATTCTGAAACAAATTTTGCCAGGGTCGGCAAGAGTTTAAAAAAATTGTGTTGAATTTCTTAACGAGTTTTTAAGTTAACTTAAAATTGTAATGCAGACTGTTGCGAGTTCTTTTACCTCAATGTAAAAATCTATTTTATATTTGATTTCCATAAGTAGTATTAGTAGTTCTTTAACTATTGTTACCTAAAAATAGATACCCTTACTATTTTTAGATTTATTTAGATTGTTACTAAAAATAGTAGGTTTGTTTGGAATTCCCTTTTTTTACCCAAAACTAACACCATAAATAACAAATATTTAACGATTTCAATTTAAAATTCAGCACCTATTACAAACAACAGGTGCTGATTCATTGGGAAAAGCCAAGGCCGTACTAGTGGATAAGCGCGGCTGACAACCATATGATGTCAACGTCCTCCCCCCCTCACCGGCAGCGTTGGCCAAACTTCAAGAGTGGCTGAGCCCTTCTATTCTCGTGGCCCTGATAGTTAGACATGAAGGATCAGTAAACACTGTCATTGTAGTTGTATTTCAGTTTTCTCTGTAAAATTGTTTATTGTTAAAAGTTGTTACACGAAATAAGTGTTTTGTACTGAAAAAACTGGCATATTTTACAGACAGCAAACTGATAGAAACTATACAAACTGAAACACAAACACAACTGCATGTTACGTCATCTCAGAAGGTAGTTAGTTTATAAAACATAGCGTTGTCTCCACGCACTCAGATCCTACAGTAATTGGCTACGAAGAAAGAGTGTTGGTTAAAATACCAAGTTACCATCCAGTTTACCTATTCATGATGTGTACTGTGCATCAGCCATACGGATCTCACATATTCCCATTTAGTGGATCGCAGGATTAACAATCTGTTGTCAGAGTCACAGGGATTTTTAGAAATAGTTTTTCTTCTTGGAGCATGGGGGATAATTATGTTTAGGGGTACAAACGAACGGCCATTTAACTACCAAAACCAAGGTTAGCCAAGGGCCCGCGGATCACTGACAACTCACCGAATTTAATGCTCTTAACACGAGCTTAGAACAAAAGCACACAGGTTTGACAAACACAAATATATAATAACTTATTATAAAGCATACACTAGACCCAGGCGATGTAAGCCCGAAAGCGCTATTCGCCTATAACCCCATTTAACTTACGTTACGGGACTACTCACTGTCACATCGGTCCCCGAGAATCAGTAGCTACGCACAGTAATCCTTAGCCGGGAATAATTCATATTTATAATATTAAATATCATCCCCAACAAGTAAGCAGTACTGCTCCGTCGAAATCAGTCCTACCGCTGAAAAATGCTCCTTACAAGTGATATCGGTTCTCACTGCCATTGCCTACTTGATCGTCGTCCGATTCTACATAGATATACCGTGACGCGCTCAGTGATTGACACCCAATCCTAACCCTGATCTTGAGTGTGTCATATTCTTGTGGTGTATTAGTCAAATACTAAAGAAGTGAAAACAAACCTCAACTAAGAAAAGGTTGAATTCCAACTCGGCAGAACCACTCCAAAACCGTTAGTTTTTCCATTTATATTGTACGTTCTGTTCCTTGAAGTGTTTCACATAGTTGTTTAATTTTTGTTGAAGTATTAAAACAGGTGGACATAGCGTGTTTGAATTGAGGTTTATTGTTTGTCAGCGGTTTCTTTGCGTGTTTAATAAAAACATAAAACTTTAAAGTGGTTGCTATTTCATACTCCAATGACATTCAAATTGGAAAATAGAATTTAAACAATACATTTTGGCATTATTAGTTATAAATATCATATTTACCTCCTTAGTCCATAACGATTGGGGTAAGAACTTATAGGGCGCTCTTCCTATATGCATTCCAAGACATCCTTTGTCCAAATGCTTATTCAACGAACATAAACAAAATGTTTTGACACAGAATGGACATTTTAAGGAGCCCACAACAAAGTTTAAATGTTTTCGGTATTGTTCTAAATTAGCAAAGGTTTCCTTGCAGCATAACGAACAGGTCAGTAATGGTTTTCCCGAGTCCCTGTTGTACAGAATTAACAAATCAGAATTAAATCAACAACATACAAATAACACTATCTTTACTTAAAATTGAAAGAAGTAGAATTTTCACATCAATAAATAAAAACAATAATTATTTTATTTTATAAGTTTAACTAAGTTATATAAAAATCTTTAAAAAAAACATGAAACTTACTCTAAATCTTGAGAAGCTGATGAAGCTTTTTTACTCTGTAATTTTACGTTATGCTCTTCTGAGTTTGTACATGTATCAATTTCTTGAAGCCTCATCTCCAATGTATTTGTTCCCATGTCTTGAACCTTTAACTGTGAACTTGCCTCTAATTTAGCTGCCTCTGTAAGTTTCTGCCGGTCGGAATCCCAACCAATTTGCATCACATCCAGGGAAGCTCTTAACTGTTTGGTAGAGGAACGTTCGGTTTCCAATTCCTGCTTCAACCGATTGATTTCTGCTTCCAAGGTTGACCTGGATGGTTGGGACGACCTAGGAATTCTTATTTTAACCATTTTTAAGTAGGCTGCAAAAATAACAAAAACCTAAATAATTTTAAAAATTAAGCAATTTACTACAACCTAAACAAAAGTATACAGTTATATTCAAAATACTATTAACACCACAACTGTTTATGCAAATTTTTTGCAATGCCAAGCCATTTCGGAGCGTGTGCAAGCATATTTTTAAAAAAATTGCCAAATATAGTAATTATAAACCAATCCAAATGTGTTCCACAGCTTTTTTGTAGAGAAAGGTTCAAAGAGTTATTCATATATGGAAGTAAAAAAATTATTGATGTAAAATTTACAAAGTTATTAGCTCAAGAAACAAAAAATGTTCACTAATGAAAGGAAAAAGTTCAACTTTAGGCCTACATAAAAAGTAATAAACATTTTTTATAATTTTTTTCAAAATGTACAAAAGTTTTGTAATGCCGTTCTAAATAGAACTGTATAAAAATACTTATAAATTTCAAATTTGTTATTTTGAAAACACCAGTTTTTATATTCCTACTGCTAACAAAATAGGCCTAGTTTGAATAGTAATTGGGAATATATGCTTTGCGCAAAAATGAAATATTATTATAAGAAAGTCTGAATTTATCTGTATACTAGTAAGTTCTCATTTTGTAAACTTTATTTCATATTGTATTTTACTTGTTCTACAAAATTAGAATAAACTGTATAAAGTTCTCGCAGATCAAGCATAATATACAATATGGCCGTTAGAAGTCGTGTGGGAACAAGGCTTGCACAGCGTTCTCAAGGGGAGTTTTGAATTCAACAAAAGTCTGTTTTTCCCACTGCTGTACGAATAACATCTTACCAGTAAATCTAGTTCAGTAAGATTGAAGTTTGGTCTACAAAACGATATAAAAATATCTTCGGTATACAAATATATCGAATTGTAAGAGATATTTCGAATGCAAAATGTGCTGTTTCATTGGTTGAAAACTGTCCAATTGCAAGGGTTTACAAAAACCTTTATATATTTTCTAAACTATAAGCGTGTCTTCTGATTGGAAGGCAGTTTGAGAAAGTTTAATCTTGACGAATTCATAGGTATCTTTATATTATTGTCAAAATATGTCTGTCGAGCGGTTTTGAGCTTTAGAGAAGTGACAAAGTTGAGTCAATTCTTTGTGTTTTATTCGCGCGGCATTAGCTTTTCAGAAAACTACAATTTCAAAACGATTATTAAATATACGTTTTAGAACAAATTTGTAAATACAAAAATTCAAGTTTAAATCATTTAATTTCCAACGGTTTTTGTTTTATTGCGATTAAATGATCTTTAGTGGGTGAAATATTCAATACAAAGTGAATTGTCAATTGAGTAGTGTGAGACCTAGGCTAAGTGCCATGAGTGCTCAAATTGAGCACACAAACAGTTGTAGGGTTAAATCAAGTGATTTTAATTAGGTATTATGAGTGCTCTACCACTCAAAATTGTAATGTTTCCTATTTTGATCATCATAACTATAACCCGCAAGCATAATAATAGCTAATTAGTCTTACAAATTAAAGTAAACATAGACAACTCTCCTAACATTGCTATAGAGAGCAAAGTGAAAATGTTAGTAGGCCTAACATTGATTTTATCAACAACAAAGGTATTATTTTAACAATTTACTTGTTCTGACATTTGTCTTCATTTGTTTGCAAAGAAAATAAGAGCATAAATCAACTCTTGTTATCAAGTAGTCAAAACTAAAGCTGACACATATGTTAACTAAATAAAAAGTATAAACCTGAAGGACTAGGCTTATGTTTGCAATCTAACCTAAAAATACAAAAAAAATGAGAATAAGAAGTAACACAGAACTAGAATGGAATTTTTTTACATCTTTTTGACATTTTATAGCTTTGAAACATTGAGTATTGACTTCTATATACTCAAATGATGGCAAATGTTGAACAAATAACGGTAAAAATATGAAAAATCAATTATCAGAAACTTACTTAAAAACCAGAATACCTGTAAGTAGCCTAACAGAATGTTATGCACCAGTTGTCAGTAAAGACCAAAGAATATTAGTAACATACCTGTAAGTAACATGTTAGGCCTAAGAGAAATTTAAGGTTAGGCCTACTATTAAAGTTATATTTACTCTATGTGTTCGGGCAAACTTTCAGTATGCCACACCTTGTTGAACTCTTTATCCTTACGAATCAACACCAGTAATGGAAAGAAACTCTATGTTCTAGCCTAGATGTAACTCTTTGTTTAAACATTTTATAAACTTAAAACGTGTAGAAATATAATTGTATAACAAGATAACAAGTACTACACAGCATGAACAAAAGTTTAAGTTGGTATAGTCTAGTTATTAGGTTCAAGGTAAATATATATATAAACATATACATGATTTTATAAGTCATCTGAATATATTTCTGATAAATTATGATGAAGTTTAGGTCAATTTAGGCTTGGTATTACATTTATATTTCAATCAGAATGTATGGTATTTTAAAGCAATAGCCTGCGCCTACATTTGTGGAAAGATGTACAACGAGAAACAAATGTTTGTAAGACACGAAAAGGAGACCTTAGGTTAGTTTAAGTTAGGTACATTTTTTTTAAATATATAGGCCTATTTTATATATGTTTGAATTGTTGCAGTAGCAAGAAATAGGCCTAACTCCTATGTTTAGGTTTAATGTTTCTAATAGATTGTTTGCAATTTAAATAATTTTATATTTTATAAAATAAAATATTTAACTTAGTGATGTTTATAACATATAATATAAATATTATAAATTTGATTTATTATATTAGTTTTATAAATTATCTCTGGTAGCAGTAGATAATTCTGTGGTTAGGCTTAAGTTTTTTTACGATTGGTTTTCTTTACAATCTCATAAATAGGAGTAGAATATAGGCTACATAAAATATAGCTCTGTTTCTTGCATGTGCATTTTAATAATGTAGGCCTACATAATCTGTTATAATATAGGTTTGACAGGTTTTGTAATAAATCATTATTATGGTAAAATTCTAGTGCACATTTTGGTAATTGTTTACTTTGACTGCCCCAGCCCCAATAGTGTCCAAACATCTGTGAGTCTTATGTGGGTAGTGAACAAGAATAAACAAGCAATATTAGACCTCGCTCACTGCATTCGAAGAAGGAAAGTAAGTTATTGATGAAAGGCAATTGTCACAGTTCAAACTAAATAATGGCTACGTGATAGCTAGCTGTTCGGAGGGTAATTCTGTAGTCTGTAACGGTTGTGAGTTTACGTTAATTAAGTTTATCCAATATTCACAGTGTGAAGAGAATGTATATATATATTTTTTTTTTGTATGACCCCAATGTGATTTCTAAAAACAGTGTCCCATATCTAATGAATATATGAAGTATAATGAGAAACAAAATTAGTTTTGTTGCAAAAAACGAGTAGAAAAAGTACTTCCCAGTAAAAAGTGCTTTTTAATATTGCTAAACCAAACTTAACTTAAGCCTAACCTAACTTAGGTTGTTAAGTCAACTATAAAGTCGTGCGGGCCTTAATATTGCTAAATTAATTGTGTTCAGCACGTAAATAATATATAAAAAAAGTTTGGACGCTATTGGGGCTGAGGCAGTCAAAGTAAACAATTAGCCTACCCACATTTTTGCGCACAGATTGGAACCCCAACATATTTATGTATGTTTTTATGTACAGATTTTATGTAGGCCACATATTGCAAAATTTGGCATAGGCCATTGAAATTTGACCTGTGTTGCTAACATTGATACTTAGTACCTACAGAATAAACACAGCTCGAGTTTGATAATGAAGATTCTTGTTCACTTTCTAATTTAAATTCAAATTAAACTTAATATATTATATGCAATAATACAAAGCATAATTGGGTTGTTTTATATGTTGTAGCTTTCAAAACAAAGCCTTCTATGCAAAATTTATCTTAAAATTTAATATTGTGAACCAGGAAAAACAATATTACTTAATGTTATTTATTCCGGTTAGTTCAGTTAAATTACATTATTAACTTATACCTCCTCTAACCTATAACACCAACCTAAAACAAAACGTAATTTTACTTGCAGTTAGTTGCTAGTCACAGTAATTGGCGAAAGTATAGAATCACACACCAGCTGTGAGGATGTTTTTTAGAAAAGTAGGCTAAGTCGTGTTTGTTACCAACCTAACTTAATTTTATTATACTTTGATCGACTCAAGTTCTAACGAGAGGTAAGTCTATGTTCAGGACAGTAAGTTCTATGATTCTACAGATTATATGTTCAAGACTGGAAAATATAGCCTACTGTGATACCAACAGTAACGTAAACACTTTATATATGTTTACAAACTGGAAATATACTGTCAGTTGAGACTGTAAGTTAAAACTTCAGGCTTTTTAATTTCATCTATTAAAAATACAAGGAATACATTTGGGCCCTTGTTATATACATCGGATTTATTCAACGTATACAGAATATCTGCAGTTTGATGTAAAGTACAGTAAACATTAAGCCTATAGAATTTTATGAAGTGAAATTTCTTTGTGTTGCCGTTTTGTTATATACACACGTATTTTATTAAGAGATGTTAAGATGTAGGAATAGCGGAGTCCGACAATCATGTTTATGTACGTTCTCATGAGCAGTCTAATATTTCAATTTAATATTTATGGTTTCTTATTAAAATTATATTGCTTGGACATATTAGGCCTACATTGAAAATTGCTTTTTATTTAATTTGAACATTTTATTAACATATATAGGCCTATGTTCTTTTTATGTCTTACAACAAAATTAGATCATTTTTTTATGCATAAGTTGGCAACTTAGCCTTCATAAGCTGGAGTGTGATTCTATACTTTCGCCCAGTAATTTACCAGTCCGTACATTAAAAAATACAATACCAGATACAACTTTTGTTTAAAAAAAAGTCCTGAAGGTTGATGTCATAAGTTAAAGGGTGTGTACTATAGTAATTTTGTTGTTGATTTTTCAGTAATAAGATGAAATTGTTTAATTAGGCACACGATAGAGCCTACGTCTCTCTATTGTAATAGTTGCTCAAAATTTAATTGGTTAGTAACTAGGCTAGACCATTGTGTAGGAAACAGTAGTGCCACCATCCTGAGAATGCTGTAATCATACTGCGATTAGAGACACATTCAGGCTATTTTGTGTTTTTAAATACAATACAGTTGTGAGGTGTCCTAATGTAAATTTTAAACATAAGCTGAAAGCTCTTGCTAATCCTTTTTGGATTAAAATAATTTAACTCCAATGTTAATTCTGAAAGGTTGGATCTTTTGTTGAAAAAATATTTATCTGGACTGAGACGTATTCTAATATTGGCCTCTATCTAATGGTACATCAGTGACACTATAGACTTTTTAGCATTCCAAGGTAGGCTAATTGATTTTAAAGATAGTCTGAAGAGCATTAGCCTATCTGGATAAAAAAATAATTATGCTACATGATAATGCATGAATTAGAACCCTGAAAAGAATTAAAAGTAAATCCCTTGTCTGTTTGGAGCTTAATACAATGTATGATTGGGTATAATCAGAAACATTTTACTTGGCCTATACCTACTATTGCAAAAGACCGCCTAATTATTTTTTGAATATCACATTGTAAACAAACTTACTTAATCTGTTATAATTAAATCTGAAAACTCAAACAATTTCCATAAAATTACTTCAACTGCAGTTTATTGACAATATTTGTTATACAGCAAAGTAAACAAACAAAAAACACAAATCTAGTAATCTGCTACAAGTCGTAGTGTTGTGAACTGTGCATGTGAAATTAACTACGATCTTTCATCACTAATTTCTGCTTTCAGGTTCCAGTCCCGGTTTCAAATCACAGATTGGCCAAATATTCAATCTTCTTGTTATTCATTTTACTTTCTCACTATATTCTATATCTATACTAATATTATAAAGAGGTACAAGGGGGTAAAGTTTGTTTGTTTGTATGTAGGGGGTAATCTCTGGTACTACTGAACCGATTGAAAAAATAGTTTTACTAATAAAAAGCTACCTATCCATGAGTAACATAAGCTACAATTCATTTCAATAAAAACCTTTTTTCATTTCAATATTTGTAAATTTAGTCAGAAAAAATTCTTAGGTTATGCCTAGAATGATAAACCAACACATGTATTTACATTTATTACCATAGCAACCAATTGAATAAAATAACAGATAATATAGCTGTTTGCTCCAATATTTCCATTAACAGCTGATTTCAAAATTTGAAACAATTATTTTTCTATTTCTAGCTTTTAGGTTAGGGTTTTAACGTGTAGACCTGAGCCTTGCTGGTTCTTTTAACCATTATTATAACTACTGTTATAAAATGTAAGAAATAATTTGATTTGATGAACATTTAACATTATTTACAATCTTAGTTTTGAGGTTATTATTAATCCTAGACCTTTATCTTCTATATATATAAAATTCAATGTATGTCCGTCTGTATGTTTGTCCTTTATGCGTTGCCAAACCGTCCATCCGATTGCTTTGAAATTTTGCATAGTAACACAGGTTAACCCTGGGAAGGTTTTAGGCCATTTACCGAAGTCCTAGGAC
Source organism: Philaenus spumarius (assembly GCA_018207615.1). Lineage (NCBI taxonomy): Eukaryota > Metazoa > Arthropoda > Insecta > Hemiptera > Aphrophoridae > Philaenus > Philaenus spumarius. The sequence goes on from JAGFPH010000799.1 coordinate 78,541, forward strand.
ATTAGGGCTACGCCCCAGTGGCCCTCAAAGTGTCAATGTTAATCTTATGGAAGGTCAATCTTAAGGAAGAAGAAGAAAGATTTCTTTTGATTTTATCAGGGGCACAAAAAACAGCTGTTCGTATGAAAAGCTTAAAACAGCTGATTTTGATCAACAACTGATTTGGATCAAAAACTGAATATAATTTTAGGTTAGGCCTACAATAAACTTTTTTTTTTTTACAATGAACTAAAACACTTGGGCTAATATTATTAGTATCAGGTTGATTTGTCTATCCTTGCAAAGCCGGGTTATGAATTACTGTTTCTTTGAAATCGCATCAATTGAGAACTGCTGGACCAATTTTGCAATTTTTTGTTTTAAAATGTTCGTAATAGTCCGAACTAGGTTTTTATATAAAGAAAAATTTGAAAAGTTTCCCGAAAAAGTTTCAAATTTGGAAAAAACTAAACAGCCTGTTTTGTATGGACTAAAGACCATAGCGCTCAAAAACAGCTGTTCCTATAAAATGCTTAGTAACACATGTTTGTTTACATTCATTACCATAGCAACTTTAGCAAATTTATAATCAGTTTATTATTATTCAAAACCAATAGCTTTTTAGATTAGATTGACAAATTAAAAGCAAACAAACAAAAATCAATAAAACATGCTTAGGCCTACTATATTATAATTCAATTTAAACATCGGTTGTTACATATCTATTTACTTACATATATGCTGTTTAAAATATTGTTTATATAAATTGTTGACAAAAAACACCATTTGCATGCAATTCAATAACTTAAGTCAAAAGAATGAAATTTGATAACTACCCTTAAAATTAAATAAAGCAATAGCTAAGCATTGCCGGGTCCACTAGTTATAAATAAAACATAACATATGTTTTTATTAGGTTCCATTGGGGGGTTGGCGTGCGGAGCACGCAGGGGTCTCCCCTAGTATAATATATAGAGAAAGTATAGTGATCGCAAAAAAATAGATGTTGAGATTTTTGTGAAATATCCGTTTTGGGACCCCTGAGTCCAAAAAAGTGGTTTTTAGAAAATGTGTGTCTATACAAAACTAGAGAGAAAACTATTCGATTGATTTCGAACAAATTTGTACCAAACATGTCAATTAGGACGCATGAAAAGAGGTTTTGAAAAGCAACACCCTTTTTGGCCAAAAAATCTGTTAATTTTTTTATATAAAAACGGCTCTAACGATTTTGATAAAATTTGGCTTATTTGTAGCCCCCTGCCACATGCAAAAAAACAGCATCTTTCTAAAAATTCTCGTTTAACTAATAATAACTGATTTTTGGGGTCTTTTTGGCCAAAAAGGGGGTTGTTTTTCAAAGTATGTGCTAGTTTCTGGTCCCGTCTATTTATTCATAAAATTATCCTTTAGAAATACGTTAATATTGAACTAGCAGATTAATAACTGCAGGCCAACTGTACACTCACCATACAGTATGTTATGTTGTCAGTTCAGTTCACAGTTTAAAATAAATAACGTGTAGTTGTGTATCCAAATATGAAATAAGTTGCAAAATCAACAAAAGATTAAAAAAAACACTACTGGGTAAACGATTGGCTACTTAAACTTCATTATTAGCGAATTTCCATAGGAAAAATGAGCTATTGCAGTGACCCTTATGGTAAGACCTAAGATCGGGAGTAGTAATTGAGCGCCGAACACGTTTTGGGGTATCATTCAAATTCATATATATATATATATGTGTTCACACTCTAGCGGCTGCATTTAAGTCCGATTTGGTCCAAATTTGGTACACGTGTTGGTTGTCTATGTCGCTTGGACGAATTTGTTAGCCAAAAAAAATCCAACAACCCAACTACCTTTTTTGAGCGGAAATAACTATTTTTTTAGAATTTTCTTGCGAAAAGGAATTTTTTTGAGTTTTTTTTCTAAAGATATAAATATAGGATGTTATCGTGCACATTTTGTTTGTTTACGCGACCTTGTAGCTCGCTTGGTTCCCCCGAAATCGATCAAAACGTAAAATACCACATAAAAGTACCCGGTTCAAAGCCATATGGTGGATTTTATCTTCTCATCCGAGGCCGAAGGTCGAGTTTTTACGCTGCCAGCGAAGCGGCCACAAGATGGAGGAGCAAACTCGCAAAGCGAGTTTTTCCAATGCGACTGTAATGAAGCTGGAGACTTAGGCGCAAACAAGTTCTACTAATATATTTCAAACACACAGGCAGCTCTTCAACACCGTCGTGAGTAGACACCTATTTCCCAAATTGTTGGTCGAAACCCTAAAACATAGGCATATAAACTTAATTTTGGAAATTTGCTCAACTCATGGCAGCGGTTCAGCTGTGTGGTCAAATTATTTTATTTTTAAAGTTTCTAAATTTATTTTTGTAATATCAGAAAATAATTATATTATAATTTTTAATGGAAATAATTTGTTTATCTTGCTAAAAGAAGTAGTTTTCAAAATAAATTTTTTTCCAAAATTGATAAAATCAGATAAAGCATAATCATTTGCAGCTCAGTTTTTAAATTCCTTGATGGTGTGTCAATATATAAAAGGTGTGCCTTGATAAAGGGAGTGCATTTTTGGTTGAGGTTGAACAGAATTGTACTGAAACTTGAAGGCCTACTGTTAGGATTCAATTGAATTATTGTAGAAATGTATTTACGTACTTTTATTTTACTTTCTGTGAAGAAGGATTCCGGTATATAAATGTTTGGCCGGTAAATGTCTATAAATTCCATAAAAAAAGTAATAGATGTATCATTCATTTCGTATAACATAAAATAAAAATCTCACCCAAAACTTTCAACGAGCTTAAAGATTTCAACTGCAGATTAGAACTGAAGTTGTTTGCCCACACACACTGAGTTAAACAACTGTCCATCTAAACTGTCTCAGCCTGTCCGCGAACTGTCTGTGGCGAGATTCAACTTCAGTTAGTTGTCCTGCAGATAAACTGTGTAGTGAATGGTTACATTAAAATTCTCCTTTGAGATGCTGTCTTCGGTGGGGGCAAATTCTTCAAATGTTCAAAAGTCTACTAAGATCTGGCTTTTATTAGATATGTGATATCCTAGTAAACTTATTATTCTCATTGAAAAAGACGACTTTATTTATAGTGAAATTGATTTTTTGTGCGACTTCCTTATACTTCATCCTGCTCGACTTGAGTTTTTTACCACATACAGTAACATCGTCAAAATAACATAACTGAAATTATTATATTTATGTAGCACATCTGCTTACACTAGAGATTATTATTTAAATAGCTGTTAAATGTAACATATTATTTTGACTATTTCAGAATTATTGTTGTTTATCACAAGATAACAATAAGGTAATGAGATTAGGTTTTGCAACATAATGTCATGTTTGGTGTCATTTTTCATATTTTTTTCAAAACTTTTAAATGTGTACAAGAACATTTAAATTGCAAGTAAGACAAAAGAAGTTTAATGATACAATGGTGAAGCTAATAGGTAAGTGATTATTAAAACAGCTGCGGCCCGTTGTGAATGCCAGGGGATTACCCGGACCAACCCCAGATGGCAACTTCGTGTATACTAAGTTAATAGGAAGGAATTTAACAAATGAATATTATAAAACAGTAAATTTTCTAAAGATATCTCTTATTGATTAAACAGTAAAACCAAATCAGATTTAATCTGTCATCAGGTCGGTCACAGTACCAAAGTGGATTTCAACTATCACTTGAGAATAATAATTTCCAGACTCTTCAAATTTTACTATTTATTGCCCGACATTATGCGAGGCACTTGTTACAAAATTACCTGATGTTATAGTCATTGTTGTAATTAATGATATAGTTGACATGAAAGTTCAGAGAGACTCAAAATCAGATGAGAACTATATTATTAAGAGTTTAGAAATCTCATTTCCTGAAAGTTTTGAATTTATTATCACATATATTATTTCTCAAGGCCATTTTTTTGTCGGTACGCCATAACTTCCTTAATACATCATCAAATTACATGAATGAGCCATCATTTTAAAGCTTCCCTTAACCGCTACACCGGAAAAATATACAAAATACAATTATACGAAAAAATACAAAAAAAAAGACATAAAGAATAAAAAAGTAACAGTGATGTAAGATCAAGTAAGTTGTAGGGATATTTTCCTGGCATTGGCAACACTGATGATAACAATACCAAGCTGGAGAGCTGCCGTTACTCCACTACATTGCTATTTTTAATTAATTGTAAGCGTGGTTATAAACAGCATTGTGGATACACCTATTTGTTGTTTACCTTCTGCAAGTTGGTAAGTTGTTTAAAAATATATAATAAAAATAACAAAATTATTTCTCTTTAACATGGATTTAAATTAATAAAACACTGTTAGTAAGTTAGAATGCGAATGCTTCACACGGGTCAGCTAGTCACTATTTAAAAAAAAAGAAACAGGATAAGACATAGGAAGAAAATACAGCAATAAAATGTCAACCTACATTTATTGTAATTGGATTTAATACAAAACATATTTTAACCCATTTCTTTAGTTATTTTAAAGATCTTTTAAATATATAATTTTTAAACTTGTATTCTAAAAACAAATAAGACTACTGAAAATTAAGCTTTATAAAAAAAATAAACAGAAAACACTTACAGGCTAAACTTATTTATTACACAACAATATAAATTACGGTAGCACATCAAAACATTGTGAAATTAATATACATATGAATCTAACTTCCACACTGTCAAAACAAATTTTAAAATAATTACTTGTATTGTACATTTTTTAAATTGCCAAGCAATTTACAAATTGTTGTAGGAAATAAAAAAAAACTTTATAAAATTTATTTGAATAAATATACAAATAGGTAAAATTGTACCGCACGTATAGGTTTTTACTATATGTACGTATTGTCCTGATTTCTAACCATTTACAGCAACCATCGGGAACTATGACCAACTCTTAGTTTATAGCTCTGTTGGCACTAAGTATGTCTGCACTACTTCACTTTATTTTTTACTAAATTCGTAGATTGTTTTATTGGGGGTTATTCTACTCTGTCATAAAGAAATAAGGTTTCCTTGTTGGAAACATACCAAAAATAAAGAGTTTTTATAAAAAAAGAGTATACATTTTTGAAACAATGTATACATTTTGGGGGTAATTTAGATGTAATTCTGAGTTTTCAGAACATGGAGATGTTTGAATCCATTGCAAAACTGACAGACAGCTGTACGAGCGCCTACAGTGGCCAATACAAAATCTTTGCTTTTCTGATATAGGCTACGTGCAGCAAAATAAACCGCATC
>JAGFPH010000799.1:89175-103546 GCA_018207615.1 Philaenus spumarius
CATTGTCCTTGAACCATGTTTGAGTAAAGAAACATATTATTTGAGTTCTAGCAAGTATAATGTCACTAATTACTAATTACTCATAATGTATAAACTGCTGTAATAAAACTATTAACTGAAGATAAGAAAAAGTCAAAGTTAAACACACGTTTATGAACTTACATTTCTCAAGGACAGGTGAGGATAGGAACCAAAAGGAACAAATATCATGGATTTCAAGAGGTTATTTAATCCACCTTATAACAAATAAAAATACAAAATTAAATATTAATTTTAAAGGTACTCGTATAATCAAAGCGAATACGTAAGACTAGGTACGAATACACAACTTGGTAGCGTGACTAGATTCTACACAATGAGACTAACTTTATCAAATGGAATCTGCCATTTCTGTTATCGTTGAGTGGTACATTTATTGAGTTTAAATATTAAATGCACACTATTAATGTTTTTTAATTATAATAACTAATTTGACTACTTCCCCCCTCGTATACTACTGCTTTACATCAAAAAAAGTTTGGCGACCGGCAGATTACCCAAGGAACAAACTTTCCATGCCCATCCCTCTCCTCTGATGCTTATGTGTGGGGAATAATTAAGGAAAGCATTTTCCGAAATGAGCCACCGACCACCGTTGAGGAGCTTTGTGAAGAAATATCTAGATACGTTGGAAACATGCAACAACCACTTTCAAGATCTTCAACAAAGCTGAGAGGGTTGCCTAAAACTTAATGGAAGATAGAACATGTGTGTGATTCCATTTACTTTGTATATTTGTCTACAAATAAACAATTTAAAACTATTACAATTTTAGAACGGTTTATTTTGACCCATGTTAAGAAATGTATAAAATGTATTGTTAAGAATAATTTAGAATGGTTAGGTTAATTGTAGGGCAGATTTAATGTAATAGTGATTAAGTAATGTTTAATGTAAGATTGTTGGTACAAAAACACAGAACAAGGAAATGGGGAGTGTGGTTACGACATACTACAGGGAATTGTAGAATGCCTGACGATACCAAAACACGCAATATGTAGGCCGTTTAAACAAAAGTTTAGGCCGCAAAAGTTCTACTATATAAGGTTGATCCTGACCTAGAAACGGGATTCGTGTGAGGTGGTCGAGAGGCTAGTGCCGAGATAGAGACCGAGGGTTTCGAACAGATCGCTGCGTATCGACAGGGGTTGAACATTGGACAACGGGAAATTCTTCGGGACGTGGAGATATTCGGGAGACTCTGATCCAGGTCTACGGTGTTCTGTGCCAGCGTATAGACAAGGTGAGCAAGTAGATCACAGTAGTATTCCATACAACCACATTTGGGTCTGTTAACAAGGGTAATAAAGGGTAAAAGGGGGGGGGGGCAGGGTTTATGCGTTGTAACAAAGAACTGATATCCAGAGTGGTCTGTCTTTTGAGCCAACAATCGGTGACAGTGTGTCAATAGAGGTAAGACATAGAGTTAAAGTCAATGTAGTAGAATAAGTACAATTTTGGCCTTAACAATCAACCTTAACAAATAGTCTCATTCATGTTTGGAACCCGGACAGAAGGGCTTAATTTCCCAACCCTAACGGTATTCAAAATTATTTTTAACTTTTAAACGTCGATAGTTTCAAGCCCGCTTTCTTGTTCAAACACAAGATCAAGTAAACTAATCCAAATTTAAAAGTGCGCTGATCCTAGGCTCAATTTGTTACAGCAGCTACTTAAGACCAACATTGCAAAAAAAAGAGAAAAGTCTACAGTTACATATCAAGTAGGCAGGGCAAAAAATTAGCTACACCTATCAGGATATCATTTTTTTCAACTACTTCCAATGAGAGAAAGAGCAAAGAGGTAAATGCTCCGTAACTGCACCACTTAAAATAATGCAGCTGAAAAGGAAAAATATTGGCTAAAAATGTGAAGTTAGCTGTAAGTCTACTTTTGTTTTGAGCAATATCATAAACGTAATTGAGAAATTTAAATAAAGCGTCATCTTCGGTGTTTCAATAAAATGTTTGATATTACTAGAACAAAACTTTTTTCGCTCTGTGGGTTGCGCTGTAGGCTTACTGTTGTATGGAGTATTAAGTAGGACAATTTAAAATGTCCGTTAACAACTAAAGTTTTAAAACAACTCCGTATAGTTTTTATAACAGAATGCCTAGACAAAATAACCTAAACAAATAATACATTAAGGAATCAAAGTACAACAAACTCGAAACTTACCAACAGATGTTTCATAAAAACGCTGATATTTTTTCTAAATCCTGCCCCGCAGTACTGGCACTTGTAACAGTTATGACGCTTGGAGGCGACGAAATATGAAGACAATCGGGTTAGGCACAACGAACATTGCCATTTCAATCGTTTCGCTCCTTTCAACAACGGTATCTCAGGATTTGTAATGTTTTCAAGATATGGCACGATATTTTCAGAAACGGTCGGCAAAAAACCGAAATTTACATTTTCGATAGTTATCTCTTTATCTTTTCCCAACGGAACTTTAAGCAACAGTGCGTATTGACCGGAACGTTTTTTTAGCATGGATTCATCGCTCAGTTTATTACCCGATTTATTAAACTCTTCCGACTCATCATCGCTTTCAATCTTAAATTTAGACCGATGTAAATTGGATATCGGCTTGGCTACAGGTCCGAATTTTGTTTTGTCTCTAGCTTTCATTTCATCCACGATGTAAACAGAAATATGAGAGTACGAAGCACCGCCGAGAAGCATTTTGTCATCTACCATTTGTACGAGGTCTAAATTTTCAAGCAACTTTTTTTTACGATGTTTTCCTTTAATGCCGGCATTGTTATCAACCGAGGTCGTAATTTTTGTTTTAGGAGGTTTAAAATTTGGGTACAACAATCTCATTTTGTCTTCATTGCTGACGAAATTATAATACGATTCTCTTTTCGCCCAATATCCGGTGACCTTTGCGCCGCGACTGTTTGTTTCCTCATTTTGTTTTTTGTTTGATCCAAACAAAGAATCATCGGTTGAAGCATTCTGTTGTTGTAAAGCACACTTTGAACCTTCACCATTGCTACTGACTACTTTGCCACATGATAGCAGCTTCTGTTTTAGTTTTTCAGGTGCTCCCTGAAATCATAAAAGTTCAATAAATAAACAGTATTATTTCTGCACAAAATTATTTTTACAAACCGAAAAATCTTAATTTGTTTAGGATTTCTCTTAATATCTACTTTTGTACATTTCTTGATAGCAAACTAATCTACTTTAACAAAATGAAATATTCCTCGAACTGTTTCACACACAATAATTCTACGTCCATTGGGACGTCGTCAAAAATAAAACCGCACACAAAAATACACAAAACGTCCGACAAATTTACTACTTGTTGGCCAAGAGAATACATTACAATTAATTATTTAAAGTGTTGGACAGCTGATAATCAGGGTTGCCAACTGCGAAGAACAGGTTATCCCGACAACGACTGATTCCATACAGCCGACTTGATGATGTCTTCATAAGTAGGGTTTACTGTATAATTTACTTGGGAATTTAAAATTTTGGTAGGTTTAAAATTAAAAATTCCCAAGTAAATTTTGACGACATCCCAAAGGACGTAGAATTATTGTGTGTGAACTGTGCGTGTTTTGTATTTTAATGTGTTTCGTGTGCAGTGTTTTGAAAATGCGATTAATCGTGAAACGGCTGTAACTCGTTTCTTAAACTAAGAATTGGATAACGATGACGGTAAGAAACATAAATTTATTAATTTAAAACACAATGTTTTTTAGACCTCACTAAATCTTTTGTAAGTAAGGTAAATCTTTGTAAATCTGTAAATTTTGAAACATTTTCTAATAAACTTGAATACATTGGCATAAAGGGACTACCTTTAAATGATACCTTTAAACTGTATGTTAAATCATATATATGAAAGAACCCAGCCTGTATGACTTACTAGTGAGTGGTCTAAATAAGTAAAAGTCAAGTATGGAGTCCCCCAGAGATCAATTCTTGGACCAGTTTTATTTTTATTAAATACTAGTGGATCTGGCAAAACTTCGCTTTTGCTTGATTTAATTTTAAGGGTAATTATCACATTTCATTACTTTGAAGTAGTCGAATTATAAATGGTTTTTATATTAGGCCCTACTTAAGAATAATATTACACAAATTTAGCTTAAGAGATTGCAGGGAGTTAGTGTAATTTATTTTTATTGTATTACCCATTTTAATGTTTTTTATTATATTGACCATATTCTCTAAACAATTCTGGCACTAATACCTGTAAATTTTGAAATCAGTTGAGTTGTTTTTGAGCATACAGAAAAAGTAAGTTGTATGGATTATTATTTAATTTTCAGGGTAGTTATTCCATTCATCCCTTTGACTAAAGTAATTAAATTGAAAATAGTTTTTTATGTCAATTAAAAATAATATTACAGTAAGACCTCCATAATCCGGCACGCTCGGAGCTCCAGTGATGCCGGATTATCGAGGTCTTCTTTTAAAATGGTTTAAGCAGGGAATAAACTATAAATAAACGCACATGTACTATATGTACATATATATTACACTGTACACAAAAGTATATATTGAGTGGACACATAAATTACACATTGAAACTACATAACAATAACTGCGTAGAGAGATTGCCGCTAACTGATGGGCCTCAGGTAAGGACGGCTCCTTTCCCCTTTGTTGTTGGCTTCCGTTAGTCAGTATGTGGTAAGGGTTTGCTATTTTTACTCCAGCCTGTCACAAATTCTTCGAACCCCTCTCTCTTCCAAACTGTGCAAAGCGGTTTTAATTCGAACAACTATTTACAAGAAATTCAATGTAGGCCTATCTTTTTCCAAAGACTTCAATTTGTCCAAATAATCGTCATTAAGTGTAATACGTTCAACAAAATACTGTCAGCAACGTAAGTGTTAAACGGTTCCTTTAATGTTTTTAAAGGACGACGAGAGCACACTGTTTTTGACGGATGAGGAGCCAACAGACCGGGTCTAAATCACTCAATAATTACAAAACCTGCCATTTTTAATGAGTGCCAATTTTCAAGATGATGGATGCCAAACTATCGGGTCTGGCGGACTATTGAGTGCCGGATTATCGAAGTCTTACTGTACATAATTTTATCTTTATTATGACGTCTACAAATTTTTAGTGGAATAATGAATTGGTGGAATAGTGTTTGTGTCTATAGAGGACAAATAAGCAAACATTCATTTTTAAGTATAGAGATTGTAACTTATGGTTTCAAAAGTAAAATATAAAAACATAAACTGTAAAAAAATGGGTTTTCGAAAAACTTTGAAAAAATAATAAAAAAAATGTTCAAACTAATAAAACGCTATATGTGGATTATTGTTCTCCTTACCTTTACTTCATATATTTATTCACCTTTAAGAAGAAATCGTCGCTCATTACTATAACTCAATTATCATCAAAAACTCTCCTTACTCTTCTACCTCCATAATAAAAAATTATACATCATGTGTCTCACCTTAAATCCAACGTAGAACTCCACCTTAACATCAACGTACAACTTCACCTTACACCTTAAAACCTCATATAAAAAACCTTAAAATCACCTTCATTTGACTCTTATATAAAAAAAAATTAATAATCCACATATAACTTTTCTGCATGCTCTTTTAGCATTTATATATTTGTAACTACCTTTAATATTATACTACATTAATTTTAATTTCTCAGGTCATGATTCTTAGCTGAAAAGTACTTACTAGTGGATGTGCATGGTTGAATAAAGGAATCTAAGACATCGTGGCGGAACAACTAATCTTTTACTCACACATTATAGAGAAATAATTATTTACAAACAAATACATTATCATCATAAGGCAAACAAGTTAAATTGTCGAAGATTTGTACAAAATATTTCTAAGCCTATCTTACAAAGTATGACGCAATAGAATAAAAATGAAGTTACTTGTTAAAAAGGTTCAAATTTTATAATTGCAGACTGAAATAATTAAATCTTATGGCCATTGCTACTCACGGAATCGTTTGAATCGATGTTTTTACCTAGGATTTTCACTTTGATTGCACTTATATCTTCAATACACTTCTTTCATAATGCGTATTTAGCAAACCACATGGTCGAAAATTTATAAGTTTACTTTTCGTCGAACAAACACCATCAAAACAACTGCCGAAGACTATGTTAACGCTGGAACACTCCCATCTCACTTTGATATAACTTTCATTACTCCAATGTCGAAAAAACTACATTTTTTGTTGAAAAACACACCTCTCACATCTTGTTATACGTGTAACGTTCACGCCATACTCTATAGAAGTCTTACTTAGGATGCAGTACAAAGCCCTCTGTATCAATTCAAGTTTCATGTGCACTATAATCAAGTCCATGTTCGTTCTGTGTTCTGACATATACGCTGATACTATAACGTGCTTTTTTACATATGGTTTTCTTTTTTTTAACTTTATCGTTGGAAAATTACTTAAATTGTTCATTATGCAATCATTTATCTGTCTTTTTAATTGTTCATTCTAACTGCACCACTATTTTTAATTATCAGGAACTTTTATATAGTTTATATACGTTATACACTTTTACTGATTGATATTTTTTAAGTCTGCTTTTTATCTTGTTTATTAATAGTCTGCCTATTTTTTACTTTATATTTATTTAAATGATTCTACTTTAATTATTTTGCGTCATAAAAGAATTTATACATGTATATAAGCATTATAAATGTTTACCATTATATATTGCGTCTTTTACTTTTATCAGACCACACCTCTATGTTTTTAGTCATTATGGGTATTTATTATTTTGTGTCATCACATAATATTCCTGTTACATGGCTTGTGAGTATTACAAGATTAATAATTTTTAACATCTGATCTTTGGAAAAAGATACATTGAATTTCTTGTAAATAGTTGTTCAATTTAAAACCGCTTTGCATTGTTTGGAAGTGAAAGGGGTTCGAAGAATTTGCGACAGGCTGGAGTAAAAATAGCAAACCCTTACCACGTACTGACTAACGGAAGCCAACAACAAAGGGGAATGGAGTCGTCCCTACCTAAGGCCCAGTTAGCGGCAACCTCTCTACACAGTTATTTTTACGTAGTTTCAACGTGTAATTTATTATCCACTCTAAACATACTTTTGTGTACAGCGAGTGTTTGTGATGTAAACTAAACAATGTTTTACTTCAGTTTTTATTTTATGTACCGTAATGTTTTTGTTTGTGTGTTGTAATAACTCTTTAACAACCCAATAATAATAATATATATGTATATATAGTAAATGTGTGTTTATTTATAGTTTATTCCTGGTTTAAACCATTTTAAAGAAAGACCTCGCTAATCCGGCATCACCATCACAACCTCGAGCGTGCCAGATTAACGAGGTCTTACTGTATTACATTTTTGGGTTATTCAGGTTAACTGAAAATCCAAAGACTATATCATGCAGAAAAGAGCCATACATGTAATTCCAAATTTGAGCAATGGCCATTAAGGGTCTGCTGTAGTGGTGGCCATCTTGGATTTTTATCCCATAAGAGCAATGTTAAATTTCAAACCATTTATTTCGTTAATTTTATATCATAAAATTGTTTGCAAGGTCTCATTTTAAGCACAGTCACAATGCGCATCCGTCTTGCAATTTAGTTTTTTTTTAAATGCTTTTGATTTGTTATGTAATTGACATTTTGTAAGTACAAGTTTGAATTTTTTTCCTAACGCAATAAAAAATTATGAATGAAAAATAATTTGCAAGCCGGATCCGAAATTTTATAAAGAGTATTCAGTTTTTTTTTTTGCAACACTCAATTACAAAAGATAGACTTATAAAATGGTTTGAAATGAGGCAGTGTCAAAGCGTTCAGCTGCAAGAAATTGCACTGTTTAGATAGGGATATAGTGAGAAGCGCTTTCGTTTCCGGTTGCTTTCTCGTTTACTGGAGCAGACCCTTAATGCAGAAATGTATTTAAAATTTAAAACACAATACTGCTTAGCTCTTTCTTGTATTTATATAATGGAAGTAATACTGTTTTCTCGTTTTATGTGTTGTACAGCACAGTATATCACCAGGAAAAGAGGAGACTTAAGACTAGTAAAACACAGATTAAACCTTCGTAAAAAAAAACTATCTGCTCAAGCTGGAATAACTTCATTCAACGGCTCTTAGAGTCTATTTAAGAAAATAAAAAATTATTAAACTTTTATAAAGCACTTGATTTGTTAATGCGAGTGGGTTATTATTATATGATTCATTGTATGTTAGTCCTGCAATTGACTATTGTGTAACTCTATTTATTTAATCTTACGTATAGTGCTATCTTTATTGTAACTGATGTTTCTCGTGCAATTTTATAATTGTTTTTTCATTGTTTGAATGATACAAAATAACCTAAGTAAACAACTTAGTCACTAAACATGTAAATTAATTACAATTTCTTTACACAAATACAGTAGTTTCCAAAACCGAGTAAAACTGTTACAACTTGCAGAAGAATTTTGTTTTACCATTTGCATTGACCTTTTCAACATACATTTTTTCAAATGTGTATCAATTTTAAAACTTAATATTCAAACGTCAACTGAGTGCTGACTAAAGTACTAACTATAAACAGTATAAAACTAACATTGTAACCGGGACAAGTTAACGTGTGACCATTACGCATACTAAATAAATTGCTTACCTCTATTTTGACTTCCTCTCCAAAGTGGTACTGTTTAATATGATCAATAATAGAAGTAAAACTGATGTTACACGCTGAACACAAATATTCATCCTTCTCCTTAGCAGCATCACCTTCGTCTTCAACTGCAGCATCATCACTATAATCATTGTCATCATTGTTAATGACACTATCATTGTCGCTTATATCAATCACAGCTTTCTCCTCCGTTACATCCTCTACATCAGAATCAACATATTGATTGAAAGGCTCTTGTTTAACAGCCATTGGTTTTTGACTGATTGCGTTAGTTTTACGTTCTGGAGAATTAATTTTATTAGGAATTGTCTTTGGTACTGCAGTTTCTTCCACGATTTGTATACCGTCCAATGCACTTTGATCTAAAAAAAAAATGAAAAATATTTTTTACCTAATATAATTATGAAACAACAATCCTGCTAAGGTGCTGCTGATAGAGGTAAGTGGTCACTCATAACACGAAGACGGGTCATTCCATATCAAATCAACCACAAAAAAATGATCCATAATAATAAAAAATTATAAGCCTTTGAATCGTATTTTTACTGTTTCCAAAGAAACTAAACTATTAATTAGGCCTTTATCACATTAGCTTAGTTATGGATTTTGAGAAGCTGTTGTATGTATAGAATGATTTGAAATTATGTTTTTAATAAAATGTTGTAGGCCTATAGAGTTTACTAAAAGTCTCGGCTTATCTTTACTTTGATAGTTTTAAGAATTAAGTGATTTCAACTTATTTACCATTGTCGTTTACCTAAAACCTGTGTCAATGGTAAGAATTAAAACCATATTTATTTAGCTAGTATTCAACCATATACTTTAAACAGGCTTTAAGATTAAAATAAAACTACCTAATGTTCCTATTTCTATTTGGTAAATTATTAATTATATAATTGTTAGTAAAATGGAATAATTTAAAAAAAAATTGTTTTAGGCGAGAAAAAAATAATAAAGGAGTAAAATAACCACTAATCTTACTCTTTCGTGTGATGGAGCACATCTCTTAGAACAAAAAACAAAAAAAAAATATTTTCATGATTATCCTTTTCCCTTCAGGAGATATTTCATTTATCGTAGAACCCTGCATTTTGTTTTGAAAATCCTACAAATGACACTTAAAGATTTTTTTACTGGTCCCAAATAAACACTTGGTAGCTTTGTACATTTTTTAAATGCTTCCTGACATATTGATGTATACTCAAAAAAAGGTTTCATCTAAATTGGCTGCTAACTAACAAAGATATAATTTATTTTTCATCGGAAAACAAACTTAGTTTTTGCGGCCGAGCGATAAAAATCACAATAATCCAAAAACTTTAAGAGGCTGTAAAAAACCTAAACTATTAGAGATAGAGCAAAACAATTTGGTACGGTTTCTTAAATCAATGAATAGAACAACCATGCCAAGTTTCATCAAAATCTGAGATGGTGGGTGTCATTTTGTGGTTGAACTGACATGGGATGACCCAGACACATGATGAGGCGGACAGGGGGGATTGAAGCCCAAACTAATCCCCCCGAAGTGGCTTTACACTTCTATGGTGAGACCGACCATGATGACATTGTGTGATCAGAACAGAGGTTCTGATGCAAAGCGACTGGACTGCCTGGTCAACAGTGTTGCCAGATTTTTACAAGTCAATATCATGGCAAAGGTTGAGAATTATCGTATTTCAGAGTAAAAATATCGTACAATTACAAAACCTTCTTACTTTAATACACATTCATGAGGATTTTCGTTTTCAGGTTATTAAAGTATACTTTTGCGCATGATTTGATAAACAAATAAGTATATTGCCATATTTAACCATGTTTTTTACTACTTGTAGGTCTTTCCTCATCTGAACTCATTTTGAAAAATATATATCAAACACTTACTTCTCTCTAGCAACACATAACAGTAACACAATGACAATGTACCAACAACTGCAATTGCAAAGTTGACACCTAACGAACTAACTAAACTGGCAAAAGGCGGGATTAGGAAATGGTGTGGAATAGGTATTCGTTGTAGAACCTTTTTTCTATTGTTTGTTTGCCGCCTAGAGAGTGGAGTGGGGCATCTAGAAGGAATGATGTAGCGGAATTACCGGAAACAAAATTGCCTATACAGCTGTAAAAGCTTTGAACAAAAAAGAGATATAAAATAGTAGTAACAGATCTGTCTATTAAGTAAAATCAGCCCTTTGTTACTCTGTGGGTTGAAATGTATCAACATTATTGGAGCAAAGCAAAATTATTATATTTTTGGCGTACGATAGTAACCTACTATCGTATATCGTACCGACACTTCGACTTATAGTACAAATACGATAGTTATCGTACATCTGGCAACACTGCTGGTCAATTCATGATTCAGGAGCAATTACTAGCTCTGTTAGTTTTGCTTTAGACTGCTGTCAAGACATTCTTCCGTTGAACCTTTTTGCAAACGGAAGGTGGAGTACTCACCTCCTTCAATATGAGGATCTCTGGATGTATAACCCAAGGAACTTGGGATATTATAGCATAACAACGTTGGTCGCCAGAACCGGACATTGAACATGATCTCAGATCACATGAAAACCAAGTACTCCTCAAAACCTTTCCGAGTGGTAATACCAAACCACAAGGAATGGTCAGAAGGAAGAAGACCTCACCCCAAGAATGAACTGGAGTGGTACACGCACGGTTCAAGAACAAAGGGAAATACAGATGTAGCAATCTGTGGAGGTAACTCAAGTCAGGAATACACCCTGCCAATGGGGAAACCCCCAACAGAAATTACAGTTTTATTGGATTGACGTGTGAGAGAAAATCTGACTAATTTTTATACTCAGACAGCCAAGCAACTTTGAACTCGTATAAGTTCAGGTCAAAGCTAGTCTGGGAATGAGCCAAGACCACAATACAACTGGAAGGTCTCAACAAGGTTACGCTGTGATGGAAGTCAGGGCATGTTGGAATGAATGTGCAGATAAGTTGGCAAATAAGCCTACTAAATTCACAGGACCTATGGCATGTCAAAGACAACTATGAAGGCTATGGCAAGACTAGAGCACAGTTGCAGGTGGGGGAACATCCCAGGCCTGAGGACGAGTAAACTCTAATAAAAGGGCTGGCAGTGTTTGTCCTTGACAATATTTTATTTTTTAAGACACGCCTCCCTTGAAATTCTTCCACGTCCCCCTAGGAGGGCATGCCCCCAGGTTGAGAACCCCTGCTCTAAAGCATTTACAGACGACACAAAAATCTCACTTCTGATAGAAAAAGGTGTTACCTGCATTGCTAAAAGAAATATTTTACATCCAAAGTTAACAAAAAGTCGACTTACCGATATTTGCTTCAGGCATTTTAAACGAAACGATAGCTAACGTACTTTCTGACAGATTAAAAGGTTGGCCACTGTCTGAACAGTTTGCTGCATCAATCTGCAAAATAATACAAATCTGTATTTTAAAACTTCTCATTTCATTATATTTAAATACAAAATAGTGTTTCATTCAATTTAATTAACTATCTAATTACTAGAATAAAACTTGAACACAGAATCTCACAACTAATATGTTTATTAACCCTCCCAGTGGCAGACTGCCCAAAGTGACGTTCTCTCAGGCGCAAGATGCAGCTATTTCGACAATTAGCAAGAATTTGCATACATTTGCATTTTCGATTAATTAATTCACTTAGAATCATCCAATCGTAATAAAACTGGCACCATTGGAAAGGAAATGAATTAAACTTTAATTTTTGTATTTACAACTTTTTCGTAAAACGTATTATCATACGTAATTATCGTTTTAAAATTTGCACATCGGTCTACAGCTCTTTCCGTGCACGAATCTGCATACAATTGTACTGTTATTTCCCACTTCTTCACACTAATATTCCTTTGGCAATTATAACGATACCATTGGATTCGTCAAGATTTTATCTTTCTGTTGGTGTCTTCCAATCAGATGTCACTATAAAATCAGTATTTTTTCCAAGAATTACTGTAAACCCTTGCGATTGGACAGTTTTTCAACCAATGAAACAGCCCATTTGTCAACCGATATTGGGAAGGCACTGCCTTATAATTTGACAGATTTCTTTACACCATTTTGTACAGCAAAGTCTGAAGTTTGTAACGGTGTGAAGTAATCCAGAAATAACCGGTTTATTGTCTGTCTAGACGACAGTTGAAATATACGTTCTAGTGAGAAACTCTAGCGCGTGGGTTCCCACATTATTCAAGTGTCCCGTGCTATAGGCAGAGCTTTAGGGTAGCGGCTTTTCATTAGATTGATGTCATTTTGTTATTCAAATAAATATAACTCAAACACTTTTGTGAACTAAGGAAAGACAAGTATACCGTTCTTTTCTTTGATTTATCCTCTACACTTTGTTATAATAATATTTCATTTTTGGGCAAAGCATATATTAGTAAATGACGTCACAATTTTGGCCTAGGTTTGTTACCAGTCGTGTACTTGGAACATAAAAACTGTTTTTTTCAAAATAAAAGTTTGAAATTGATAAATGTTTTTATACAGTTCTATTTAGAACTAAATTACAAAACTTTTTTACGCTTACGAAAAAATACAAAAAATGTTTACTACTCGTTATGTAGGCCTAAAGTTGAACTTTTTCCTTTCGTTACTGAACATTTTTTGTTTCTTGAGCTAATAACTTTTACAATTTCAAAATAAACTAATTTTTAGTGGCATATTTGAATTCTTTGAAGTTTCTTCTACAAAAAAGCTATTGAACACTTTTGGATTGGGGTTCATTTACTATTTTTGGCGAATTTTTAAAAATATGCTTGCAAAACGCTAAAAATGGGCTGGCCAATTTTAGCTTTAACCGTGCCAGTTCTAGGGTTAACTCAAACGCGTTTTAAAGACAAAGTCACCATCTTTAGTGATGCACGAGCTGCAATAATCAAACAATCACTTTAATTTTAAACTCATTGTATAAGAATCCAAGTTACAAATAGATATAACTAAATTTACCTTTTTTCCGTCGTGTGACTTCTTGGGTTAAAAGGTGGTATGAAAGTTGGTGAATTGATGACCGGTGTGTATCTGATGATGAAACATATGTTTCGAAACGCTTCATAAACATATGCTGAACGAAGTCACGCGACGGATAAAAGATAAATTTAGTAATAACTTTAAATTTGAGTTGATAAACTGAACGTTAAGAATTTATTTGATTCCTACAGAATAGGAATTCTTTAACTCTATAATTCCTGATAGTGGTTACAAAATCTGTGTTTACATAATCAATTTCAAACAATCTGAAGGAGAACAAACAGTTGGTGCCGATTTAATGTGAAAATTATGCAAAACACAAGCCGTGACCAGAATTAATTTTACGTAGATGTAATTTTATCGTCGGGAGGAAGTGGTGGTTTCTTGCCTACGCATCGGCCATTCCATGCTAACCCATGGGTTTTTGATGCGGCGTGAGGACCCTCTATGTTATCCATACTGTTACAAATCCGAGGTTTCGCCTACCCAATTGCAATCAGAAGATGTTTGGTGATGATACCCAGACCATTAATATGGTGTTAGCGTTTCTATATCGTTTGAATGTCAGTGGTACTATTTAAAGATACTGGTTTTGTCTAGTTGTTTTTGTAGTGTGTTGGAAATAACTGTTGTGGTTGTGTCTGTTCCAATTGTTTAATTTATGAGCATTAATTGAATGCTCGAGTTT
>JAGFPH010000799.1:103556-126794 GCA_018207615.1 Philaenus spumarius
GAATACATTGCTTATATAAAATTGTCTACGTATAGGGTGGAGAAAGTAAATAAAAAACAAACAATTTGCTGTATAAATAAGAAAGTTGTTAAGTATAACCTACCATAAGGTCAAATCATTGCACTAGGCCTTAAGAAGAGCCGCGGCAGGCACTGTCGCTCAAAGATCTAATGAATATTTCAGAGAAAAATAATTTAATGTAAGAAAAAGCCTTAAAAAAAATTATAAAGAAAAAGCATAGTTCAGTCTCACTGTAGGCTATATTTTATTGTAAAGATAGAAAACTAAGAGTTTGACTCTCCACACTTTTAGTTATAGAATAAAATGTGAAATTATAAATCACCGTATAACTGATTTAAACTCATGTGCTTAGTGAATAATGTATACATCTGATCAAAATAATCATCAACAAAACTAACAACCCATAGCATTATTAAATAAAATGTTTATAGGCCTGATATTTAACAAGCATAACTTACCCAATTGACTCATCATTTATTGAGGTTCCATCTTTACACACTTTTTTATAACCCACAGACTTTGTTGTCATCCTTCTTTTACAAGAACTGCTTTCTCTGGGCATTTTAATGTCTTCGGCATCGACTTTTTCTTTCTTTATTTTTGGCTTATCCTTTTCATTTAACTTTTCCTCGGCTTCCGTTAGTCTTTCCTTATCCTGCGACCAACCGGAATGCAACACGTCTATAGAGGATCGTAACTGGTTTATTGTACTTCTTTCCTTGTCTAACTGATGAGCCAGCCTGTTAATTTGCTCTTGAAGAGATTGATTATTATTATTATTGGTTCCCATGTTTGACGTGTTCATCGCTTTTTCACCTGAGAAGAGTAACATAAAGTTTAGTCCGAGAATCCAAAACAAACCTATATTAATTGATAAAGACAGAGCCCCATTTCAATCAATAATTTAGTTAGTGACAATAGATGGAGGAATACAGTGGTTCACAGCAAATATTTTTATATTAATATACAATTTTTAAAACAAAAAGTTTCAAACATTCAAATTTGTATAGAGATTAATATTTGACACAGATTATTTTTTAAATCTACCTTTCCACATAGGCTAATTATTATCCTAAGAGACTCATCTGACCTAATTTCAACAAGTTTTTAGTTATATGTTGAGTTCCCTATATCACTGCTACGCCCAGTGGTAGTTTATTTACGTTCTACCACTTATTGTAGTGGTATATAAACATTTTCACTCTTAACTTCATGAGCTCCACTCGTTTTAAAATATATAGCTTAGGCTTTATTATTTTGCACAGATAAGTGCTGCTCTCTACTAGAAAATACATGAAATACTGTACTTGGATCTTCCTACGTTACACGTTACTAAAAACAAGTGCGAGTGTTACACTACAGAGAGCAGCAGTGTTGTTCGCATGCTTTAGTTTTCACAATGGTGTTGCACTTACTGAAAGCGATGTTACAGTATTGAATGAGGTACTGAGTACTTTGAAGATAATGAGAGTGATTTAAAAATGATGAACCAGTTCTTTAATTCTGAAAACCGTAATAATAGGTCTGCATATTCTAAATGGTGTTGATAACTCCGCCCATGGGCGTGAACAGAAGAAACACAACAATTTTATGTTTCAATGGACAAACAGTGAATTTCATCCGCAAGTTCATAATTTTAGTCAAACAACTTAAACAAGTTAGGATTATTTTGAATGTTTTGTGACTCCAAAATTTTCAAGTAAAACTGCTTGCTTCGAAAATGGACTGACACAATCACAAATTATTTCTTTTTACTAACAATAACTATATGCTAATTCCCAGAAATAAAAGTTAAGCTGGAACAAATGTTGGCCAACTGAACAAATTTTACAATAGTATTTAAGTAAAACAAACATTACAATTTTATAAATACAGTAATGATCAATAAATAAATAAAAGTTATATTTAGCGGCCCATAAGTTTCATTTCCCATTTCTGATTAACTAATCTTTCCCGGTGGAAATACTGCGTAGTCCTGCTTAGGACAGTCTTAACCGTTCCCACGCTGAGTCTGATAGGCCTATAGTTATTTTTGAGCAAACGTTTATTTTATGTAAAATTTTATAAAATTTTTTTTATAAACTTTTTTTATATTATTAAATAGTATTTGTAAAAGGTTGAAAGAATAAAAAATTCGGTTTTTAAAAGATTTATTTAAATATATAACACTACAAAAATGGCTGTGACTTGAATTTAACTAAATCTAATCAAACAACAATAAAACAAGATTTCCGTGTGAAATAAATACAAAATAAAATAATAACAACAACAAAACAAACTTTAAAAACATCACATTTACACATTAAGAAAGGTTAAGAAAGGTAAGAAAAGTTAAAAAAGGAGTAACATATCGTCAACGAATAAAATTTGAAAATTATATAAAATAAACTAATCAATCAATCAACAATAAGATTTAGGCCTACATAAGAATATATTCATATATAAATTCATAGAAAAAACAGAGTACAAAATTACTAGGCCACCTTTTATTCGTTATTTTAATAAGTTTTAAAATGTATTGTAAATTGTATTCCGTAAGTTTAGTAGTTTTATGTAATCTGTGTAAAATGTTTCATTTCACAACCTCGGGCCATTCCCAAGGACAGGGACAAGTACCGTTAACCGCTTCTACCTGGCTTTTTGAAACAAGTCCTTGGTGTGGTCTCTTATGATTGGTTGATCTACCTGAGGAAGGGAAAGGGGAGAGAATAGGTCTGTTTAGTTTTATAGTTCTTGTTAGCATTAGTTTAGATTTAGAACCCTCCGATGATGGTAAACTTGGTTAGGTAGGGGAGAAGGGGGTACATTTGACCACTTTTTTAATTATAATTTTTTTTTTAAAGGATTTGAAATTTGTTTGAAACAAATAATTAAAAGTTACACTTACCTGCACAGCTTAACCTAATCACATACTACAAAATAAAAACAATTTTAGTAAAAAAATATTTTTTAGTTTATCCTTTTAAACTGTTGAAATGTACCTCTATAAGGGGTACATTTGAACTGACCTGGGGTAGATTTGAACATACATATCGGGGTATATTTGAACACAAGGAAAATAACTTATTATAGTGTCCTTAAACAAGATATTTATTTTGTTTTGTTACAACTAAGGTATTCCAAATATGGCTCAAACATTAAAAAATCTATGGTGTTATGGCAAAAACAACAACAAAAATTTGCAAATGTTTATCTAATGAGGTTGAGAATATTAGAAGTGAAGGAAAATATTTTGAGCCAATGGCAGGAAGAACGGCTCAGGAAGAGGTCCTTCTAAAATGAAAAACGGTTCAAAACTTCAATCATCTTCTATTGCCTTGCCAAGTACTTTTGATGTATCTGTACTTTAAACTTATTCTTCTTTTGCACTTGTCATCAATGAGAAAATGACCATTTCCAGTAAGTGCAATGGGGCCATAAAATATAAAGTGATTACCAACAACTTGTATATCTTCATGTTTCGGCCATTCATATGTATCACCTAGTCCCATTTTTAAGAATTTCACTTTTGTAAACCCCTCGTCCGGGAAATCCAAGACTCTGCCAATATACCAATTTAGATCATAAAATACAGCGTAGTATTTTTCTAGCATAGGGTTCATCTTATTTTTTTTTTTTTTTTTCAGCTTCACTGTCTGAAGTTTCATTCCCAGAGGAATCCTCACTGTCCATGTAAACAACTTCAATGTCATCATCAGGATCACTAGAGTCACTATCGTTTTTGGATTGTCTGTGATTGGTCTTCTTCTTGGGAATAGGCCTATGTCTAGAATAACCTGGTTCTGCCTCAAGCTTCCTTTTGATGTTAGATTTAGGCCTACTGAGTTTTCTTCCATCCTCAGAAGATGCTGCAATACCTGAACCTGAGGTTTTGCTTCCTTTTTCCTTAAGTTAGCTAAAGCAGAGTTTATTTCTGCTAACTCTAGCTTTTTCTTCGCCTGAATCTCTTGTAACTTCTTCCTTTCTTCTATTTCTTGTTTTTTTTTTTTTCTAATCTTACCTTCACCTTGTTTTCTGTTCTGTTTTTCTCTGGTGTTGCAGTGAGAACTCTCGATTTACAAAATCCTTTTTGAGGCTTGTTAATTTGTTTTGGTAATGCCTTAGGGTATGGCCTCACTACCTCTGGCCCTGGAGACTTAAATATTGTCTCATTAGACATTTCTGATGTTCCAGGTGATTGTTAGTCAACCAATTATTTTCTACAGTGGCCAAGCTCTTCTTAAATGGTCCAAGAACAGACACGTCTAAAGGCTGAAGACGGTGGCTGCAGTGTGGTGGAATTGTCAAAAGAATTATACCATTATCACGAGAATAGCATATGGCCTTTAAAGTACAATGGGTTTCATGGTTATCCACGATTAACAGTATTGGTGTTTCTTTAGTGCACCTAGAATATTTTTGGATATGTTCCAAAACCTTAAGAAAAAATTTAGCAGTCATCCAGCTGCTAGTTGGTGAATTTGCTAATCCAAGGCTTCCAGGTGTAGCTCACTGCATTAAAGTTTCATGCATGCGACTTCTGGGAAACACAAAAAATGGAGGAATAGTATTCCCAGCCACATCGATAATTGGGCACATTGTTACCAAAGTACCTCTTTCGCCCGAAACAGTTTGACCTAATTGTTTTGTGCCCTTTTTTGAAACAATATTTGGTGCTTGGACTACGGTCTTTATCCCGGTTTCATCACAATTAATTATAAACATTCTCAGGGATGAAGTGCTACTTTTCATATAGATCTTTTAGATTTGCCTGGAACTCTTCAACACTTGACTTGTTGAATCCTACGGTTCTGGATAAACTCGTATTTTCTGGCTTTCTTACAGACAGTTTTTTGTCTTTTCATGAAAGACTGTAGCCAATCTACTCCTGCTAGCTGGTTTTCAATTCACAGTTCAGGGCTTCGACCTAACAGTTGACTGTACTCAAATGCAAGTTTGCGAATGGATATGTACGTAAGGCCATAATTCATTTTAGAGCACTTAACTATATAATCCTCTAGCATTTGCTCTTCTTCTTCAGTAAACATTTGTTTAGAACTATACTTACACTTGTATTGTTTCTTTGGTAGTAGTTCTGGCTCTGCATTTTCATCATTTTCTACATTAGGCCTACCTGCTTTTTTAATTTTGTCCAGCCTGTAGTAGAGCGTCGTGTGCTTTAGGAAATAAATATCTGCTGCTCTCCGCAAAGGAATGTTATCTGCCAAAACCGCTTTAACAGCCGCTTCTACATCCTTCTCGTTCACTTCTGGGTGTGTTTTTTTTCTTATATAATTCCGAACCATTGTGCGAAAGCCTGAAACGAATCATTTTACTATAGACCTAGTTTAAAAAGAACATTCATTAGCCTATATCTTACAACAGCCTACTGCAAGATCGGCGGGACAACGTGGACCCTAGCCTATTATAGTATGTTAATTTTTGTTAGTATGTAGGCCTATTGCCTGTTATGGTTTAGCTCATGAAAAATCAGTTTCATATTAGCTCACCACTTTAATTTAATCGTGAGCATATTAATATAGATAGATAGACAGATATTGACTTTATTTTTTGTTTTGAGCGAGATTATGACTATTTAGTCCTCTCTTCCACCTAATCCCAATAAAAAATTGCAAACATATACAAAATTTAATTCTTAAAAATTAATAGCCTACTTTAACATACAACAAATAATAATCAATGTAGCTTATGCAATTTATAAAAACATTAACAGCAATTAATACAAACAGGTTAATAAGCATTACAATCATAATTAAACATTCATACAACTGAACAATAAACACTTCTAGTGTACGCCTCAAAACTGGGATGCATCATCCACTTTGTACAATAAATATATGACATCAATAGCTTTGGAAACTAATATAGTCTAGTTACAGAAGATAGCCTAATAATGTTTATTAATTAATTAACAACAAACTTAAAATACCTAATAATTCATCAAGAGGTACATTTGAACACATGTTCAAATGTGCCCCTTGCTTGTTGTTCAAATGTCCCCCGCATTGTAAGACCATAAAAGAGAGGTTATCTAACAAACACAAAGCAAGTTTTCTTAACAATTCATATACCAAAATAAAGCCAAGAAGTTGTACTTACCAGTAAATATACAAAGATGTCTCTTGTTTAAACAATTCTTTTCCAAAACTCTTGCAAATGGATTTCAGAAGTTTTGCTTTTGCCTGTATAAAATAAGGTTCATTTAATGCTCCACAAATAAACCACATAAAAAGATGGGAACTGATGATGGCTATTCCTGTCAGTAGTGCCAACAAGCCACAAACAAATTTCGCTCTCCAACTATAGGGATGGAGGGAAATTCAATCTGTTCAAATGTACCCCCTTCTCCCCTACCGAAATGTAGGCTACATCAGGGAACTAGAAAAACGATATCAATAAAAATGTTTTTCAGTTTATTTGCGTAGTGTTATTCACCGAACTTGTGGTTGGGCCTTCAGTGTTTTTATTTGTTTAAATTCACCACAGTACGGTACTCATTACATACATCTATCTATTGAACATCATCCTATCAATATAGTAGAGACTACAGATGATGTTACACTAGTCACAGATTAGTTTCCAATTCATAAAGCTATACACTCATCACATACTTAATATATTTATAAATTGTTTCAATTTACTATGTAGGCCTACTTAGGTTGTAAGCTGATACAGATAGCGCCAATCAGGATGGAGCGCGAAGAGGGGAGTAGGCCTATGCAAGTCTCCAACGCCGGCTCCCACCACATTTCCGCTCTCGCGGCGGAGTACAGTCAGAGCAGCCTGCCCTACCTAATTCATGTCAGCTATATAGTCGTGTTGATTGTATATCAACACTTTTTGGTGGTGACTGTACTGAAGACTCACAGTCGAGTAGGAGAGGGTAAGACTTTAAAGCGCATGCTCAAGTGACGCTTCACGCTGCTTGGCACTATCTGTACTGCTAAGCTTTGAAAAGTTTCGCTAGATATTTGCTGTACTGGTAATTTATTTAATTAGAAAATGGAGTTACCTGATAACTAAACAAAACACACACATAAGTTAAATTAGGATGGTGCCTTTTCCAAAACTCCCTTAGCCTATAGAAAAACTAGTATGTTTTTTTCTTTCGCCAACCCAAAAATAAATTTAAAAAAAAGGAAATTTGATGATAATCATTGGCTAGTAGTGACTGGTAAAAATGAATACCTTACCTATAATGCGCTAAAAATAGAAAATATATGTTTACCAGGTTGTTTCCCCAATTAGTCGATTAATGTTCACTGAGAAGCATATCCACTAGAACCTAATATGTAGGCCTACCGTAGCCTAGGCCTACCAAGGATCTTACAAATAATATACTAGGAAATTAATCGATAGGCTAGTGAATTCTAAACAAACAGTAAAAGGTTTAATTAAAATGAAATTGTTAGTAAAAAATTAATCTGATTTATGTAAACTACTCATTCAAAATCCTACCAATCCCTCTCTAAAATTAGTAGACCTTAATGGCCTTGACTTACTAGACTACCATGAGTTAGTATTTTCCCCTGTTTTTAGGGAGTCAAAGATTGTGATTGGATAAAAGTTCTGCTGAAACATTACTATCCCTTTTTTTAATAAACAATTAGGCCTACCATATTTAGGCTAATTAAGTTATAGACCTAGTGATCATTCATTACAAATTCATCAACTTCTTATATTATGCTTAGGCCTACCTATTTTTTTTTTAATATTTAGAGGAACTTCTGTATTGTGATTGGATGAACATTTTGCTAAATCATTACAATCCCTGTTTGTAAACAATTACCATATTTAGGCTAATTAAGATTATGTAGGCCAAGACCTAGGTAGGTCTAGGAATAATTGCTATCAAAAACAATAATGGCATTGCATCAGTCTGTCTCTGTATAGTTATGCTAACTCTAATGGTAGTCTAGTTTGAGTCAAATAAAACAGTTCTTACTTTTAGAAAGAAGTATGTGGTGCTATTAAGTCAAATAAAGTACAGTATCCTGGTTTTTTACTGTTTTTGTAGTTATTTCAGATGTACAATTTTACATAAAAGCGTTCTACATGAAAAAGTTAGGTAGCCTAGCTATTTCAAAAAAAATACAATACATTAAGCTATATTGAAAATAAGGGTTTACCTTGGATGTAAATCTAATAACCCTGGATTTGGCATCAGCAATAAAAATCAACCATACAAAATAACGAACTGGTACAAATGAGTTTTTGTTTACATTTCTTATAAAATCACCTTACAAAAGTCAACGTTTTCTACAATAACTGCAAGATTGCTACTGTTAAACGATAACTAAGAAAAGAAACCAATTTCGTCTAGTGAGCACAATTTGCTACTACTTAATTTGAAATAGTTACTATTACAGTGACTAGAAGTAACTGTAGTTACTATTAACACTTGGCGCCTTTTTATTATTTATATTTACGTCAGGATAGCACCCCAAAGAAATACATCGTTACTTTCCTTTAAATTAAAATTATTTATTTTAAAATATGTCTTACTGAGAAATACTGTACTAACAAAAATACAATTTAAACATTTGCTTAAGTCAATTGTAATTGTGGTTTAGTCATAACTTCAGATAGGTACGATATTTTTTGTCTTTGGTCATAACAATAGAAGATATTCTAGTTTCATAAAAACGAGAAATTTGACTATACAATAGACCATAGAAATAAAATATAATATTATGTAAAATACAAATTTCCCAACCTACAATTAATTATTTTGGAATAGCTATGGCCATTGATTAAAGATCTTGAGGCTATGGCTATGGCGCGCTTTATTTTATTAGTTTACATACAGGCTACAGGTGCGATGTCAAATCAAAGGCGTGTTGATTAGCCTATAAGAGACCTTCAAACTTCAATAATCAAAAGTTTAACATCATAATCTGTAAAAAATTTGCGTGTATTTTGACTATTATCTAAAGAAAATTATTTCTGATGTGGAAAGTCGAATTTCTGTTTTCGAAACTAAACAAAATAAGCTATTCCAGGTTCCACTACTTGCTTTCTAAAGCGCAAAATAATGTTTGTTTAGGCTCTCTAAATTCTCACCGAGAATCGTTCCATTCTTCCATTTTGAACAACTAATAACTACTGTCCTTGAATCTGTAACACTTGGTATTATTATCTCTGGTCTGTAATATGTGTCTAAACACTCAAAAGCCTACTAAAATGCATCGTCTGCTTCCTTTACACAAGTAGAAATTCTATATGAATTTTAGGCCTACATCTCACATAAAATGACTTTTTGATGTGTTGTTACTACCGTTGCCATGGCAACGAAGAAAAGGCACTCAATTTGAAAGTTTTATTTGATGTAAAGCATGTATTACACTATCAAATTTCTTTGTCAAAGATCTAAGAGAGAACCTTTGCCAAAAGAAATTTGACATGTGCCAACTTTGATAAAAGATTACATATTACACTATCAAATATTGCATCAAAGAAATTTGATCAAAGATCTTTGACAAAAGAAATTTGATGTATGCCAACTTTGATAAAAGATTACATAATATTACACTATCAAAAAATATTGCATCAAAGAAATTTGATCAAAGATCTTTGAGAAAAAAATTTGATAGTGTAATACAGGCCTAATTATGATGAATACTAAATTTGAGCCAACCACCGTTTGCTTTACTTCCGCCCTCCTACCCTCAAACCACAGATATGGTTAGATATATGGTCTCCCTAGCCTAGATTCGAACCCAGCATCTTCTGATCAGGAAGACACAACGTTATCCACTAGGCTACGGCTTGATTAAAGAAAACTGACAAACTAACAAAACTTCAGTTACTTTACTATCGGTATAAATATAACCTGTAAAGTAAAAGATAGTTTATCAGCACCATCTAGGAGTGGTTATAGGAAGTTTGCTTGGTTTTTCTTAAGTTTGAATTTGTATAATATGTATGCGTGAGAGGTTTAATTATTCATCTTCTACTAATTTGTTATTTTTGTTTGATGTGCTAAATATTTTTGAAATATCAGATTTTTTAAAAGTTATTTACTACTTATCCCTTAACTGATATCAGACGTCTGAGATACCGCAACATATTTCTCCCACCTTCTCCCCCCCCCCTCCAAGGAATCTAGAGGCTTGGGGTGCCGTGTACCTTTCAGTTACGCGGCAGTCTGCCTGTAGTGAAAGTGAGGTCATTTAGTTGTTCTTGTTTTGCGCTGTATAATTGAATCGCGGTCTTCTGGACGTATGATACCAGTTATGCTCTGTGGTTAGTGCGGTCTGCAGGACGTATTGTACCAGTTATGCTATTTTTTGTAAATATAGTAAATATTTTGTAAATATTGAACTTGAACTATTTGTAAATATTTTTATTAGTCGTATATTTCTTGCAACTTATTTGTTTGGTTTTTACCATGGAAGGCAGTAATAGTCAACAGAACAACAATAATAAAGCAGGCCCTTCCTGCCGTTTTTTTACGGGTTACAGAGAGTAATTTTGGACAATCTCTGCAACAGTTAGTTGAAGAAACATTGGAGGATAATTTAGAAGATTTTGGGGACAGCGACGACAGTGATCAAGACCCGGACTTTGTAATTAACTCTGACCATGACTCAAACTCGGAAGAAGAGTATAATGAAGAAGAAACTGTGCTAAATGAAGAACTAACCAGGGGTCAAGAACAATTTGAAGAAGGAGCAATTAAAACTAGGAATCCTTCACACAAAAGGACAGTGTTACGAAACGATACCGGTACCTACTTCTATGGAAGAACTAGAAAGAATGAATTAGAGCTTTGTTTCATATGGAAAAAAAAAAAAACAACCACCTGCTAATGTTCGAGCCAGGCAAAACAATATTATTGTGCATCTTCCAGGTTTACTACCTAGGGCAAAAGCACTCAGCGACACAGCTGATGGAAATAGAATCTGGAATCTTCTTTTTTCACAAGACATGTTAGAAAAAATAATGGTTTGTACTAACTGGAAAATATCCAATATGAAAGTGAAGTATGAAAGGCAATCACATCTCTTTTTGAATGATATTGATGTGATTGAGTTGAAAGCGTTCATTGGATTGTTAATGTACTCAGCAGTTTTTAAAAGCAACCACGAATTTGTTGATAGTCTGTTTTCAACAGATGGAACAGGGCGCGATATTTTTCGCTGTACCATGCCTAAAAAATATTTTTATTTCTTCTTACGGCTTTGCGGTTAGATAATTCAGACGATCGAGAAGAAAGAAAAAAAGAAGACAAGGCAGCAGCCATTTCTGAGTTGTTTGATTGCTTCATTAAACATTGTCAGAATCGGCGGAACACATCCTTCTGGAATGTGAGGCTCTAGGTAGAGCCAGAACTTTCACCTTGGGCCCACCAGGGCAGGAAAGGGAAACCATCCTATTAAACCCAATAGGTAGCATCTGTTCCTTTATCAGGAATACAGGTATCACTGGGTGGGAGTAATTAGGAAAATCAAGGGGGCAAAAGATCTTTTTTGGTCGACCCCGGCAGGGTTTCTGTTTAGGACCTTGCAACCCACAAAAAAAAAGAAAAAGAAAACATTGTCAGAGTTGCTACAGTGTTGGAGAAAATGTGTGTGTAAACGAAATGTTGGATTGGGTTTCGTGGTAGGTGCAGTTTTCGCGTCTACATGCCTCAGAAGCCTGCGAAATACGGGCTGAAGATAATGTGCCTGACAGATGCTAGGACACATTACTTTTTGAATGGGTACATATATAGTGGGAAAGGAAGTGATAGTAATACTTTGTCACAAGAAGAACAAAAGCTCCTTATTCCATCTCAAGCTGTAATAAGACTAACTAAACCTATTGCAAAACAACGACGAAATGTGACAGCAGACAATTGGTTTTCTAATATATAGTAATAAAATAAAATATTACCTTTTTTTTATACTCCGTCATGTGGCTTCTTCTTCATCTTATTAATTAGACGCGTTTCGAGGTCGAAACCCCATCTTCAGTATTTCACTCCGTAGAGTTCGTCAAACATTAAATAAACACTTAAATAAAACAAAATACGGCGTATAAAAAAAAGGTAATATTTTATTTTATTACTATATATTATTAGACAGTGGCATTACCAAAACAATGAACATTAAATTGGTTTTCGTCTGTTGAACTCGTTGAGCAGTTACTCGCTAGAGATCTAACGTTTGTTGGAACGTTAAAAAAAAACCAGCCACAAATACCTATTGAGTTCAAACCAAACAAAACAAGGCCTGAAGGATCATCTGTTTACGGGTTTACAGAGGACATGACTCTAGTTTCATTTGTTCCAAAAAAGTGCAAGTCAGTGGTCCTATAATATCTTCAATGAACCATTCTGAGTACGAAGATCCCGAAACAAAGAAACCTGAGATTATTTGTCATTATAACGCTACCAAAGGAGGTGTAGATGGCCTAGATACAAAATGTTCTGTGTACAGTTGCAGTAGAAGAACCAGGAGGTGGCCAATGGCATTTTTTTTTCAAATTATCGACATAAGTGGAGTGAATGCGTTACATCAGGCCTTCCCACAAAATCCTAAAGTGTCAAGACTTCAGTTTTTGAAATCAATGGCCAAGACTTTAGTTCGTCCTCAAGTAGAAAAAAGACTTGCCACTATCAAAAACATTCCTCGGGAGCTTTCTATGACGACTAAAAGAATCCTAGGAAATGATGATCTTCAGCGTGAAGCGGGCCAGGTGGAAACAGTATTTGAGACAAGAAAAGCCTGTTACTTTTGCCCTCCAAGATTGAAAAGAAAGACCAAATACCCCTGTCAGAAATGTTCAAAACCCATTTGCTTGGAATGTTAAAAAAAAATTGTGTCAAGTGTTTTGACAAAGATAAGTGATTATTGAATAGTGTTTTTTACAAGCCAGGGAAATTTTTATTTTACATGTTTTATTAGTGAATACTATAAAGTAAATAAGTTAATATATTATATTTAGTAAAAAATCTGTTTTGGAAAAAAAAGTTACAAGAGTGTATACAAAATATACTAAAAACAAAAACAAAACAAAACTACTTTTTTAAATTTTACCTACTGTTTTTTGTCATGTCTGATTTTTGGCTTTAAATATTTAACTATAACACTTTATAATGATGTTAAGTAACCAATAAACATTTTTAAATAATTTGGTTAAAGTTTTTTTACCCCTTTAATAAAAGCGGTCTGACAGACCCCATGATACCAGTTGTGTTGTGAAAAATAATGATACCAGTTGAGGGTTATACTAGAGTTTCCGAAAAAAAACATTAAAACGTTCTTATTTCAAAAAAGTAGTGTAACTTTTTTTTTTAGCAAGTGGGCTAAAATTTTTAACATAAGTATAGGACAAAATTTGAAGTGATGTGTAAGTTTTCAAGTGATGTATTTGTTCTTTTGTTTTCTTCATACAATGTGGAAATGTTATCAAAAACTTTTGTTAAGTTAAGAAATTGTATTTTTTCTACATTTTTTGTATGTTATAAAGGTGTTTAGAGTAGTAGATATTATTTATAGATCTATTAGGAGAAAAACAAATCTAAAATCATGATGATATCTTATCAAATACGGTAACAAAAATACAGCTTTGATATGAAACCCTTACAAATTCGCTAAAAACAGGTTGGCACTTTTGGGTACACTATGGGAGAAAATGCCTGGCACTTTTGGGTAGTGCATGCAAAAAAATGACTGGCACAGAAAGGGTTAAATACCGTACAATATTAAAAATTTTGGTCACTAATAAATACACCAAAAGTATAATTTTATCTTCTAAAGCGAGAGATAATTGTCTGTCTGCTAAATGGACCTGGAATCTCCGTCTAAGGATTTTTGATTTTATATGGGGCTTTTGGCCACAAGAAATCGATTGGAAATGGTCACCAGTCTGGAAAAATTCGGTTTCTACGTCTTTTTATTAAATTAAAAAGTGAAATTTGTCCATTTTAAACAATACAAAGCACAGCTGATGCAAATGTTTTCAATGTCATTACAATAATCATCTGTTTTCTTTTAAACAAAGCACAGCTGATGCAAATGTTTTCAATGCCATTACAATAATCATCTGTTTTCTTTTAAACTGTATTTTATTAGAGGTAAGCCTAATGTTGTATCTATTTATAGTTACCATGGCAACGAATACTTCTGCTAAATAAACATACCCTTTATTTAGTTGTTTAATGTTATAGGCCTAACCTAAACGATGTTCACGGAAATTTGTAATAATAGTTATTGACGTGAGCGAACTAGGTCCTGCTTATAATCGAGCTTTAGCTCGGTCTCCTGGTACTTGTTTTATAGAGAACAAGCAAAATTTAAAGTCCATTTTTATAATATTAAAAACTAACAACAGTTTATTATTTCTTAAAAACATAGTATTTTACAGCTGAAATACCTCTAAAGTATGTAAAACATGAATTAACTGAAACTTATTTTAAGTTAAACCCTAGTTTAAAATACCCGTATAAGTCTAAATCATTCACAGATCCAAGGTCAAC
Organism: Philaenus spumarius; assembly: GCA_018207615.1. Lineage (NCBI taxonomy): Eukaryota > Metazoa > Arthropoda > Insecta > Hemiptera > Aphrophoridae > Philaenus > Philaenus spumarius. The sequence goes on from JAGFPH010000799.1 coordinate 118,042, forward strand.
AATTAGTTTTCAATTAATAATAGCGTGCATTCCATTTTTCCAAATATTGTATTTTCCAGAACACAAACACGCCAACATTTTATATCCAAACGTATAGAATGAGAACAACATTCTGAAAATGCTTTTAAGGAAATGAAAACTTAAAAACAATCTTAAAGTTAAGTATAGGTTAGGACAGCGGTTCCCAAACTTTTTTGGTGGCGTACCACTTAGTATGAAATGGTATGTACCACTTAATATGAAATGGTATTTTCTCGTACCGGTACCACTAGTATAAAAATAATGACAAATATGCCATTGGCTACATTGTAGTGTTTGAGAATATTTTTTATTAAAGCCATAAAATGTAGCCTGTTAAATAGCTAAAAACAATGTAAGTTGGAACTAATTTTACCAAAAACATGTTAAAGTTTTTACCTGTTTAGTTTTCAAAAAATAACAAGTATTATTGTAAGTCAGTGTTTTAATAATATTCTATGCATTTAAATCTGTAATTTTATCAAGCTATTTTTAGCTTATCATTAAGTTCAAATCAACACCAAACACTACTTTTTATTAGAAAATATTAGCGAAGTAAAATGTTAAATTCTTCTCTCAACACATCTCATTTTGAAAGCAAAAGTAAGTTTATTATTAAACTAAATATTTAAGTTTATAAATATCTGGTATACAAGAATGAAAATAAACTTGATAAAGAACAAAAAATGTATTTCGAAAACCATATTTGAAAGCAAACACAGTATTTTACTTATTCAAGTTAATGAGAAGTGATTTGCTTAAACTTTTACAATGTCTGGTTTTATAGGGCTTAGTTTCAAACGTTAGTCATTTTCAACACTAACCTGTCTATTTCTGTATTTGTTTTTGTGGTAAAGGAGAGAAGAAAATCCAGCTTCACACAGGTAGGATGTTGAAAAAGGCAGTAAAAATTTAATGCTCTGTCGGCGATTTCACGGTAGTCTTTTACAAAAGTCAATTAGGTTAGTTTGATTAAACATTTCCTTCAAATCTGAATCACAACTCAACTCCAGCAGTTGCTCTTTTTCAGCTGATATGAAAATCTCTTGTAGTGCCATTTTCTTGAAGTCACTAAACGCGATTTTCATGCATAAATGTTCTTTAAAGTTTTTTGGGAAATACTTGCTCCAATTGTCCTTCATCACATTACAAAGAAAATTACAACACATTACAAGTACTGTCCTACTAATTGAAAGCTAATTTTTTTCTATAAAGCTGCCGAGAGAAGGAAAAAAGTGAAATCTTGCCTTTCTTTGCTTCATCATCCGCAAAGCTGATTTTTTGGTTCAATGCATTAATTTTGTTACGTGCACGAAACGGGGTATTGTAAGTTCCTTGAAGACTCAAGTTGACATCATTGAGTTTTGTAAAAATGTCAGCCAAAAGCCAGCCGACACAGCCATAGTTCATTAGTAAAGCGATCTTGTAGCTCAAAATCAGAATATGATGAAAAAATCAAAATCTCGTGCCGTATTTCAAAAACTCGAGTCACTTTTCCTTTTCATAGGCATCTAACTTCTTTGTGGAGCAGTACAGTAGTTGTTTATGAATACTATCCATTTCTTCACATAAATTGTGAAAAAGGCGTGAATTCAGTGCTGTTTTAATAAAATTCACTGTTTTTACAGCCTCGTTCAAAACAACTTTCAAATCTGCAGGACATTGTTTTATTACAAGCACTTCTCTGTGAAGGCTGCAGTGAATATGTTGCGCATGTAGAGCTTCCCTTTTTATTTGGATACTAATCCACTCTGAGGTCCTGCACCATCCGTGCATAAACTCACGCATTTCTTCCAATTGGTTCCATTCTTGAGAACAAAATCATTCAGTTTACCAAATATATCTTCCCCAGTTGTATGAGCTGGTAAAGATTCACAGAATACTATATCTTCACCAACTTTATTTTCGTCTTCATAACGAACATAACAAAAGCTGAGCCAAATTTGTAATACGAGTAGTTTTCTTGAATTGCAAAGTATTTGTTTTTGTGCACTAAATAAAATGTCTTTTACATGTCAGATATTCTTCTTGAAACTGTATTATCAGACAAGGAAACCACACCAAGCTGTTTTCCCTCTTTTTTCTTATAATTATGGAGATAATGTCCTTAGCTGTTGGTAAAATTAAAGTTTCTCCAATTGTATGAGGTTTTAAATCTTGTGCAATTCTAAGACTACCGTTGTGTGAAGCTTCAACAGCCCTAGTATTCAGCCCTGTAAATGATATGATTGCCCCTTTGTTTACTTTCAACTCCGACTACTTCCGTTTAAAAAATTCTATCCAATTGTTTTTGAAATTGGAATGCTTGGTGTTAAAATGTCGCATTAAAAGAGATGGTTTCATCGAGTGGATTGACAAAGTTTCAAACTAATGACACATTGTGGAACAGGCTCACTGACTTTTCCAATAAAAGCAAAACCAAACGATAAATACTTTTCATCATATTTACGTTTTGCTGATTTCTTTTTCTTCGCGCAAGTTTGAAGCAATGGCATGGAAGTTGAGGAACAGCTTAGATCATTGACATGTGAGACTACGGTGACAGGCTTTTCTTTTTCCGGCGACAATCTCCTTTGCCTTTTAGAACTAACACACGTAGATCGTACTAACCACTTATCCATTTCTATCCGTCAACTAACCCTTTAAAAATATTGTACTTGGTTTAATTCACACTGACTGAGAAATAAAATCATAAACCACACGAAACAACAACACTTTAACTATGAAGACTGGTGACTGGAGGAATATGCGGCACCAAGGAAGTATAACAGTTGGGTGGGGCGAGAGCATGAGGGTGGGGATGGGGAATTGCATGAGATGACCGAGACCGACCGTTCCTTTTTTATGTGAACAACTGAATCGCCGTTCAGACCAACGATTCGTTCACTCGCAAACGACCCTGTCGCCGCTCGCTCGCTGTCGCGCTATTATGCATTGTCTCACTTAACCTAATTACGCTCACGTACCACTGACAACATCCCTGCGTACCACAGTTTGGAAACCGCTGGATTAGGAGGTACAGATTAATTAGAACAGCTTTGACAGCTCTTCAAGAGAAATATATTTTCTCAAACCAGCAAAAGAGACAGTATCTACAAAAATGTATTCTAATAGAAGCCTTGAACAAACACTAGCAATGTGTAAGAAACATAATTTTTTGTTTTTACATGCACTGGGTGTGAAATCAGCATTTTACAAAAAGGGTAAAAACACATTTTCTAAATTATTCGAAAATTATATGGTGAAACTTAAAAATCAAGAAAAATAAATAATTTTGGATACCAATCGTATCTCAAATCTACAAAAAATAAAATAGCTGTGCCAACTTGGCTTCATTAATACCTACACTCGATGCTGGTTTAGAAGATATAAGAAAGGTGTAATTTACAAGTACTGTAGTGTAATGAAAGGGACATGATAAGCTGCCAGAAAAATCAAGGTGGAAAAATAAAGATAATACAATAGTACTAGTTACAATGAACCAAACACCAGCTCCTGAAAATTTATTGAAATTTACTACTTGTATTGTGGATGCAGAAAAAATGGCTTAGATTGTTGTATGCAGGAGGAAAAAATTAATAGAAATATGAATTTTATTTCATTAATGTAATGACTGAAATATGAATTGTATCATGATTTATAGTTTTTGAGTTACAGCATTTAAAAAAAAGCTTGTAATCTAAAAAAATGGAAATTCTTAAAACATGATTTTCTAAACGATTTAAAATTAATAAAATTCTTCAACCATGCAGGATATAGAAATTTTGAAAGTGGTCCAACAATATATCAATTTTTCTACAATTAAATTAATATTACATAACATTCCTATTCACAGCTTCTGAGTATACAGTTTTGAAAAAGGAGCTTGCTACTATGAATAACATTTTTACTTAAATGCTTATACAAGAGTACTGTACTTATTTAATATTAAAAAAGATCCATAAATTATTAATTCTACTCATCATCCTGTTTCTTTTGATGCAATAAAATCTATGATGATCCAAAATCAGGTTTTTAGTTTTAAAATATTAAGAGGTAACATTCTTGAAATCGTGATGAACAACTGTTTTCTTTGCCTTATTTATATCATGCAAACTATGAGGGATATTTTCCTTGGGGAAAAAATAAATAGAAATATGAAATGTTTCTTCCAACATTCTGGTTTTTAGTATTTTAGCATTTTTAAAAAAGCTTGTAATATAAAATCCTGGAAATTGAAACACTTTTCTAAAAGTTTAAGATAAATGGATTCCTTTTTCAGAAAATATTCTCTCGATTCTAAGTCATTGAATTTACATACTGACTGAAATTAAATATTTTCGATACCAATTATTTAAGAAAAGTTTTGGATTTCTCTAAATCTTAAATTATTCAAAAACTAATGGAGATATTTAAAAACTAAAAACATAACTTTATTCTTGATTACATTCTGTAGCTTTTGACATGCATATCACAAATGTTTTTTTCCCTCCAAAAATTTTGAAAATCAATAAACTTTTATAATTTATCTGTCAAAAACTATGCAGGATTTTGAAAGAGACCCACACATCACCCTGCACATAGACTTTTTTCTAGAATTATACAAATATTTCACATCAATCTTATTCATAGCTACTGAATTATTTAGTTTTGGATAAGGGCTTACATTGAGTACATAGAATTCCCTATTATGTTTAAAATAGGCTACATGCAGTTTGATTTGTGACATATCAAATAAAAAACTCAAATAATTTTTTAAAATTACATATGTCCTAAAACCAACAATTAAATACCTTTTGAAAATTGTGTGTCACATGTTGTGAATGTGGACCTTAACTTATTGTATTTAGTGCCTGTCAAATATTCTAGATATTTAATTTCTATAAAAAAATAGGAAAACATTTCCTAAAAACTACCTCCTTAAATCCAAAATAACTGAAATAAAAATGGTCCTTATTGCTATTTTTAAACCTAAATAAATTTCTCTGTAAATAAATTTAAATGATGTCTGGATTTGTTTCTCTCATTTTACTTTAATATAGTTAAAAAAGTATTAATTTAAAAAATTAAAGACATACGAAAATTTAAAATAAATAAGCTATTAAGATTTACTATTGATTCAATAATTTATTCCTTAGAAACAAATTGAGGAAAAACAGTAAACAAATATTTTTAATTGGTTTTCAATAAAGTATTGCAGGTGGCAGTACGTTACGAGACAATAATTTACAAATTAACAGAGTTTTTGGAGTAGATATTGAACCCTGAGTTTTATTAGAATAAATTGAATTAAAAAGGACATTTTAGTTTAAAAGATGCACATACCGTACAATGTAGAAGATTAGTTCACAACTAATTGATACCTAACCTAATATAACAAAAACTGATCACAGTAGATTTTGTTTGCTTTTCTTTTTCTTTGGCTCCTTAAAGGTGTTAAATCTTTGATGTTTGCATCCTTTATTTGTACTCCAGATTTATTTGAATGTTTTTTACTACTATCACAAGGTTCTTTGGTTATAGATTCACTCTTGGTATTATTTTCAGAGAATGTAGACGAGTCTGCACCTAATACATCGTGCCTAAATTTATTGTTGGGCGTATATTTGCGTCGCTTTACCGCACTATCAAGTTGGGAGGGATCAGAGTTTATGCCATGTTCTTCGATCAAGTGTCTATTAAGAACAGTTTTGTCACTAAAAAAGCAATAACACCAGCCGCACTGGACAGCTGTTGATCCTGAATAGTGTGCAGGCATATGGCTTTGTGCTTCTTCCAATGTTCTGAAGAAAGATGGGCAGTTTGAACAAGCAAAAGGTTTTGCACTATTTGCATTCTTTTTCCCACATTCCTGAAAATAATTAGTCCTGTGATAAAACAGCCACTGTAGGACTAATACAAACACTTTGAGTACAGATTGAATATTTTGTAACTGTGGTAATCCTTCATTGTTTATAAATAATATCAGTAATAAATCTAGTTTCTGTTAATGAAAGTTTTTTTGTAGTAGGATAATTTTTTAAATTATCGAAAATCCTTCTATGAAGTAATTAATAACTTAAAAATTTGAATTGGGTATCACTAATATTTTTACTAAATTTATATTAAATAGAACATTATCTATCCAAGATTAGATATGAACTGTTGAACAATTATCCTGCCAATTGAAATATAAACAAACTGTTTATGTACCTGTAATATTTACTGCAGAATCTATTGAAAAAATATACTTGTCAATTTGTAAAAATTGTCTTTGAAGTTATTTCAAATTAGTAAAATAGTTGTAGTAGTTTTAGACATGAAATATTGAAATAAAGTTTTCAAAATTATAAATTCCATTCATTCATTAAAATATGTATAACAGAGTGAATATTGTTATAAATTGGCTTCGAAATGTGAGGAATTATTAATTTCTTTAAAACATATGAGGCGTATTTGTAAAGTAAGTACCATTCCGCTCATGCGCACTAGTCTTCTTTGTTCACTGGCTCTCAACTGACGCCATTTTGGTTGCTCTACGTTGTATTCTCAGTTGCTGTGCATATTTGAAATGTTTAAGACAATTACTGATCCCGCCGACTGAGAGATTCGTGTTGTAATTCGATTTTTGAACGCAAGGAATGTGAAACCGGTCGAAATTTATCGTCAAGTTAAAGATGTTTACGGTGAAGACGCGTAGAGTGAGGGAATGGTGAGCAAGTGGGTTAGAATGTTTAATGAAGGTTGAAAAAATGTCCATAATGAGGCTTGGAGTGGTCGGCCTTCTGTTGTCAAAGATAATTTGGTAAGGAAAGTTGATGAAAATATCCACGAGAACAGACGTTTGAATTTCCGCAGATTTCACAAACAATTTTGTACGAAATTGTTACAGATCGCTTACGTTATCACAAGGTATGTTCCCGATGGGTTCCAAAAATTCATGTATTTCATGTAAAAATAAAATTGGGTTGAAAAATATTGTTTTACTAGTTTTTAATCCAAAACAATACTTACTTTACGAATGTGCCTGGTAAAATCAGATCATATAGAATTTAAAATTGTTATAATTAGTTTTATTAGTTAGCTAGGACAAATAACAACTTACCAATTGGTGGTGTGTAAAAACTGTAATATTTGTCCTGAAACCATTCCCACAATACTTGCACTTATAACAACTGTGCTTTATAGCAGAATAAAGTCTATTATATATCGAGAGGCACAATGTGCATTTCCATTTTAATATCTTGGCTCCTTCAAACAATGGAATTTGAGGATTGTTAACCTTTGCTAAAAACGGCACTATACTTTCAGGTACTGATGGTAAATGATCAAAATCTACATTTTCAATTGTTATTTCTTTGTCATTTGCTAAAGAAACTTTAAGGATTTTTATTTCACTCAAACAATTGTCTGTTTCTGGTTTAGAACTGTGCTCTAAAAGTTTTGTCCGTGGTTCTACTGTGACCGCACTCTTCAAGTTTTGTTTGTCCCACGCTTTATTTTCATCCACAATGTATATACTAACTCTACGACTGTGAACAGTCTTTACACCGTCTATAGGCTCCAGTTTGTTAATTAATTTCAGCATATATTTTTTTGAATACAACTTGGTTTTAGTGACCGATGTGTTGATCTTGTATTCTGGACGGACAAAAGATGGATCTAACATTCTCATCTTTTCTTCGTTAATCACAAAATTGTAAACATTTCTTCTTTTCACCCAATAACCTTCATCATTGTGAAGGCTCTGGCTAGTGCTGCTCGCATCAATACTTTCTCCTTGTACCACCTCAACATTAAACATTACGTCTTCTTTTTTCATACCCTAAAACAAAATTAACTACTGTATATTCATGGTTAAATTCATGTTAGAAATATTCCTGAATATATTGGAAAGCAATGTTGTAACTTTTATCGATTCCAATTAATAAATGCAGTCTTGAACTGACAGAAGCAAAACATGATCTGCAGCTCATTGAAAATTTTGAGAAAAAGTCATATGATTTAAAAAATGACAGTTTTATGTACATCAAGGGTAGACTATTTCATATTTAACACTAAAATTAATTGGTTTAATCTTATGCTTCACCGCATGATCACAGAAATGGAATCATCGAGCAAATGAAACACTAAACACCATTTGACATGTATTTATCTCACAACAGACTGTAAGATAAAATTAATTGTTGTATTAAATTGACACAAAAAATTTTTCTCAATGCTCAACATATCAAGTGATAGTTTTATTAGTGATAATAAGAAAAATGTATATCAGTACTTAACTGGCTTTTCCTTTAAGTTATAAATTAAAAAACAACAAATTCAAACAATAAAATCATATATAGATACGGTGACCATAAGACCCCGGAATTTTCCATGTTCTAAATGTCCCAAACAAGCTATCAGAAGTCCAAATATTTAAATTCTAGAAGCTTAGTTTACTTGAACTCAATATTGTGTGTAGTCGTATGCACATTTATAATAACACGTTATATTGAATTTTTTGTGTCCAACATTAATTTTAATACGTTTTGTTTGAAAAATGATTGTAATGTTCAGATTTTTAAAATTTCATTTTATTAACACGTTTTTATTAGTTCGGTTTCCGTCATGTCTGTTCGGGTGGAACTTTGCAATCGAGTTTAAACTAACTTCCCGATGAGCTAGAGGCTTGAAATTTTAAATATAGGTCAAAACTGGATGACAATACCATATCCAATCGGAGTTCGGATTCCGCCATGTATGTCTGTCTGTCCGGGTATAACTTTGCGACTAAA
>JAGFPH010000799.1:133107-148629 GCA_018207615.1 Philaenus spumarius
AATTTAATCAAACTTTACCTGTACTCCTGAAGTCAATATTTCCGGCACACCATTGTTACCACACCCGATTTCTAAATGATTAACAAGAGATCTTATGTCATCACAATTCTGGAAACATAAGGGACAAAGCACACTGGTCAAAATAATGAGCAGCTTATATTTCAAATTCTTTAGAGAAGGTAAAGAGCCGTTCCAACACAGCGGACACGAAATGTGAGCTTCTTCAGTTATTCTGTAATAGAAAATGAAATTTAATTAATTCCTTCAAAATAACTTCAAAGATTCTACAATTTTACGGGACAATAATACAGTAGAGTCCCGCTATTCCAAACTAATTGGGACCGAAAAATGTTCAGTTTAGCGGGAATTCGGAATAGGCGGATTTCATGAATAATATCAACGTATTGACTTGTTAAGTTGATCGACTCGGAGGAAAGCAAAGGAGGAGGTAAACGTTCAAACGGAACTCATATCACACGTAGACGAGGCAAATGCTCTTGACCTCGCTCTAGTGTAGGTTTCATCATCCGGGGTTATTTCCTTCCGTTGCGTTACGATTCCATTTTCTTAAGTTGAATGGGATAGGTTGTTCGAACTGTCCGTTTTTCATCCCACAGTCTGTCCGTTAGCACCGCATTATCTTGAAAAAAGACCAAGAAAAGAATTTCCTTCGAGATAATGAAAACGGAGGAGAAAAACGGATAAAAGCAATTGGCAGGTGGCAACAACACTATTAGTGTCTAGATGTTGTATTTAATCTTTCCTTCTTTCTGAAGGATCCGGTATCCGTTTCACCCGAAGCTTGTTGCGGTAGCTTCCTTCCCGCAAAACGGATGGAAAACGTGAAGGAAAAAACGACCTTTCGTTCCAATTTGGTTTCAGGCGTTTTCATCAAGCCTAGGCTCTTTGTATGTCTCTATTTAATTTATTTGTATAACAATAAATGTATGTTTTTTCAAGAACATCTTCTTAATTTCTCCTGTTTTTATGTTTTAAAAATCGGTATTTTTTCTGAACTCTGTTCGGAATAGGCGGATTTTCGGAATGGCGCAGTTCGGAACAGTGGGCCTCTACTGTACACAGTCATACCATCCAGTTTCTAGTATTGATGGCTAGAAGACTTACTTTATTTGTACAAGGGTTGTTTTTTAAGTAAGAACCGTTTTGTAATAAAACAACAAAACATAACTTTTATAAAAATATTAACATTAATGTATTTTTCTACATAGTCACCATTATTGTGTAAACACTTGTACAACAGCTTTTGTATACCTTCATCAAAGAACTCTGCCGCCTGTCTATTTAACCAACCAGTTTCTTCCAACATTCTTCAAACGCTTTCCATCAAGAAATTCCTTGAGTTTTTGGAAAAAAGATGAAAGTCTCAGGGTGCTAAATCAGGACTGTAGAGCGGATGGTCTAGTAATTCCTTTCAAAACTGTTTCAGTTGCTTTGTTTTCCTTGCCGCAATATGAGGCGGAGCATTGTTGTGAAACAGAATGACGCTACTTGAGAGAAGTCCACGCCAACGGTTGTGAACGTCGAGTTTAACCTTTAAAAATGTTCACAATATCTCACAGCATTTACTGTCATTCCTCTCAACAGGAAGTCTATCAACAGACTTTCTAATCCGAGAAAACTATGGCGATGATTTTACGTGCTGATGGTTCTTGTCTTAATATTTGTGGTTTTGTCGGAGAATTTGAATGATGCCACTCATGAGATTGTTGTTTATATAGAAAGTAATCCAAGTTTCATCACCAGTCATAATGTGGCTCATATCCACTTTGTAATAACAACGCCCCAAAAATGATAAAGTTTTTGCCAAAGGTTTGTTTTACGTTCTTCTGTTTTTGGCACCCATCTTGCAAAAATTGCATTTTATTGAAGTTTGTTAAAAACAGTTTCATAAATTATCGATTTTAAAACTTGAGTGAACTTTTGATGAACGTCGTCAATAGCGAAGCGCATGTTTTGACGAATATTCTTATTTGTGTAACTCTTAACTGATGACAGAAGGCAGTCAAGATTGATCCTCATCATGAAAATTTTTGTCCTTCCTTCATTTAACACCTTGACTACTTACGCACACTTCTATCATTCATTTCAAATTCTCCATACTCATGAACAATTTATAGATAAATTTCAACTGGACAGACATTTATTGCGATTAATATCGAATGACGGAACGGATTACTCTACAGGATTATTAATTAACATGTAGGCAAATAATGTAGCGTAACCAACACAGACGGAGAGTTGAAACCTACTGGCACAGTAATGGGGGGCCAGCTGTGAATAGCTGACCGTGAATCGGTGTTATCCCGCACGGACACAATGCTCAATCAGTACTTTAAAACATCCCTCCTACTATACTATTCTATAATCTGTACTATGCTTAGATGCACTACATTGAGTAAATTTATAGTTAAAGAACTTATTCAGTCACTCTCTCGCATACACACAGCCTTAACCCTTTGAGTGCCGCAGCGTCTACATAGTACACGATATAAAATGAGCATAAAGTGCCAGCGTCTACCCAGCAGACGATCCGTATTTTATACTAATTTCATACATTATGTTATCATTGTAATCGATTGTTTGGTTCACGGTATTCTACATGAGTCAAACTATCGATTAATACTGGTTTTTTTATTTCTTTGACAAAGTGACACAATACGTAGACAGCTTAGACAGCTGATTGGCGCCAACTGCTGACAACGTTATGTTTGTATTGTGTAATCATGGCAAATTTCACTATAACATAATATATTATGTATGTTTTTTTATGTATTTATCATGTTCTTTCTTGTGGTATAACCAAAAAAATATAAAAATATACTGTATGCACTAAATTTCACTTCAAACTTGAAATTAAAAAAAAAATTAATTTTTGTTTATGCAACATAATTTTGTATGTATATTAATTTAGAACTACATTTTTACATGTATTTTGTTCTTCAAACTATTACCAACGAAATAATAAAAAAAAATTATCCAAATTGGTCGAATAGTTTTTTTTAATGATTTTTCCCCCAGACGCTTGCAAAAGTGTTGGTTTTGGTCCGGCACTTTATGCATATGACTTGGCGAAACGGCCGCGGCACTCAAAGGGTTAATCTCTTACTCTCCTTAGGACAAAAAATTCACAAAGAAAAACAAAATTTATTAATTTAACTAGAACATCCTCTTAATTACAAATCAAGTCTAAAGAAAATAAACATAGCTTTGAAACTATCCTTAAATGCAACAGATATATTTTACAAAAACATAAATACCATATAGAAATTTAATCTAACCTAACCTAGAAATCAATAACCTAAACCTAATTTGTAACCTTAACGTTATAACTTAAGTTTTTGGTGAAAGTTTTGTCCTTTTAATGTACGGTATAAGTTTCATTATGTAAACATGGTTCAACCTCATTTGTGAGATCAATGAATGGATAAATAAATAAAGTTTTAAATAAATAGTTAAAAATATCAGCACATGAACAATTTGATTACTTTAAGTTATACAATTTCGCACGTTATCACGGTAACAATAAATTGTTAATTTTGTCCCCAAACAGTCAAAACATTTGCATCGTTACAATTAAGTAAAATGATTTAGAAAACACCAAGTTAATTTGAGTTTAACCCAGTGCAGCATTTCTCATTAGAAGTTTTACACACGTGCTACGGTGCTACAGCGCAAAATTTTGAGAAAAATTATCCAGGCTGAAAAATTTTAAGAAATACAATTGAGTTGAAAAGAGCTTCTTCGCAAGGAATTCAATTGTAGATGGTAAAAAAAATGCTAAATTACTTCAATTCCAAACAGACGATTTTAATAAAACTGCACCAAAATGATATAGAATCAACTACATTGGTAAGATTAGTTATGCTGTTGGGAATACAGTATATTATAAAATAAAATAATAAAAGTCACTGTGAACCGACTTTTTATTGCAAGAATAATTTAGGGAAAATGTTATTATTGTAAGGAAAAATTATAGATCTCCCACACCCTTCTCTTTTACCTTTCTTAGCTAAGTAACTCTCTGTTATAATATGTAGGCCTAAATATATACATGTTTTTATATTTTCCTTAGTTTTTGTTAAGCTGAATTATAAATGCGGTCAATGGCGAAACCATAGTTCGCAAGACTTAATAAATAATTGTAGAACCTACTAAAAATATTAATGTGTGTTTTTTCCCCTTAAAATGGAGTTCTACCAAGCACCTTCGGTCAATACAGTAGTACAAATCTTACTAAAATATAAATTGATTTAACCCTCATCTCCTCAGGTCCAATAAAACAGCAGGGAATATTAATTTGTTTTGTATGCATTTGATAGCATTATATTCTTATAACTCTTTGAAGTGACCAACTGCCACTAATAAAAATTCCACTCATCAGTTGCTGCCATAAATACTCAGACTAGACCTAGGACAGTGATGCTTCAAGATCCAACATCACAATAACTACAGATAGGAAGTTAAGAATAACAAGTATATGTTTTTTTTACTACAGATCAGTTTCCCATTCATTGTATTATACAAATAGAAACTGCTAGATAATCAAAAGTAAGACAGTCAAGTTTCTACTTCGAATGTAGTATAAAAAGAATAAAGGTTTTATAAAGGTACAATATTTGGCCAAACAACAGTACGGTACAGAAATTAAAGAAGCTGTGGTTGATTTTTAGAAAAGCTTTTACATTGTTGATTGTTGCGAAGGCGGGTTGCTTATTACTACTTTCTTGTTTGAGAACATAATTTTCGCTCATTCAGAACATGTAGTTCTGATGGTCCTAATTTGATGTGAACTGCAGAAGAATTTCCAGAATGATTTCACAAACAGCTGCCAAGTAATGCCGTAATGATAAGTGTTGACATACAAGTAGTGTTTTGACTCAGTGTAAAGGGTGTGTAGGCCGTTCAAACACGGTCACAATGAAAAGAAGCTTTCCGGATATCTTTGAAAATGAAAATCAGTAATGTATCTTTGAGAAGAATGTTTAAAAACATTGGTGAATTCCCGAATAGACGTATAGAAAAAAAAGCTGGACAACCTTTAAAAGAGAAAAAAGACAGAGTTATTGTGCCTGAATATTAGCAATGAACTATGAAAACCCTAGGTTCTTACAAAATATACGGTTTTAAATTAAAGTCATGTACTCCTAAACGGTTTTGCATTCTTGGATTTTAATGTCCTGACGGTGTTATAGAGAAGCTACAACATACCATAGTGAGAGTACTGTATTAGGGAAAGGCATATGGGCTTTGTATTTCATTGAAGATAACGGGTGTCGGGTATGCTTTTGCTCAAACCATGAACTTTATAGAGAGGACATCCTTCAACCCTTTGCAAGAGATCTGAAGTAGTTTTGATGTGCAAGCAATCTGGCCATTGGTTCCCAGTAGTTCCAGCAAGATGGTACCACCAATCACACAACTGTAGCCTCTACTGCTTTATTTCAAAGAAATTTAGACAACCATATGATTTCCCGAGGAACAGACGTTCCATACCCACCGCAAACCCCTGATATTTCACCACCTGATACTTACGTGTGGGAAATGATTAAGGAAAGAATTTTCCTAAATGAGCCACTGACTACCATTGCGCAGTTATTGAAGAAATAACTAGACTGTTAGAACATGTATTGAGGACATCTTTGTTTGCCTGGTATAGATTAGTATCAAATTAGTATATAGACAGTATCAACTTGTTCTTTTTTTTGAAGTGGGGGAATAAGCAGTACCGTATTTTATTTAAAGGGGAAGACTTTTCCGGGATAGAACCAAGTTAAAAAGGGAAATTACTTTTTAAGCTGCGGGGATGGGTAGCGACTTGTTGACAGTCTCTTGCTCGTATTTTTGTTTACTTTTTAATTGAAGGTAAACCCAAAGCTGGCATTGCCAAAAGGGTTACCTAATTTCCTTTTTCTTTTCTTAAATACTTATGCTTAATTGGCATTTTTATGTTAGTTTAGAATATTTATGTTATGTTATTATTATTATTATGTTATGTTATTATTAGTAAAATTAAACAATATTGAACACTTACAACACCTATATATGCTAATATTTCTACATGTGATTGTATGAAATTCTATTTAAATGTAAATATTATGTAACAAGCCAATTATTGTACTTAAGGGGAAATAAAAAAATTCAATTCAATTCAATTCAATGCAACAACAACTTTTCACCAACATGATCGAAGATCTTCAACAAAGCTACGGGAGTTGCCTAAAACTTAACGGAGAGCATATAGGCCCTAGAACCAAACTCGCGGGCGGTGTGTTAGAAACTCAAGATTCAGCTTCCTTTTACTTTGTATATTTGTCTAAAAATAAAACTTATCAGTTGCATAAAAATTATTTCATCTAAAAGTGCAAATATCAATTTAAAATAATACACAATGATTGTATTACCTTAGAGGATCTTGGTCCAATATATCTTTTGTTATTTTCTTACTCAGACTATGATACCATTTAAATTTATATTTTGTTTTTGTGCTAATTGTTATGTTTTTATCAACGTCCAATTTTTTATTTGGTAACATTTTGGTATTTCCAGAGGTGTTATTTTTTCCTACAAAAGAATATTGTTCCAATTGTTTTTCATTAAGTTCTTCTGCTGTTGATAACAGTTTTGCTCTATCTAATGACCAGCCACTTTTCATCACATCTATAAAGTTACGTAAATCACCTATTGTTTTCCGTTCACCTTCTAACTCAATTTCTAACCTAGTTAGACGATCTTTACTATCTTTTTCATTTTGTATTAATTTCTCTTCTACTTTATTTAATTTTTCAGTAACTTCTAATAGTTTTGCTTTATCCGATGACCAGCCTTCTTTCATTACATCTATGAAATTACGTAATTCTTTAGTGGTTTTCTGTTCATCAAAAGATTTGTTTGCTTCCGTTTCTTGTTTTATTAGATTGTCCTTTTCTCTGTGTGTTAATTTCTCTTCAGCCTCATTCAATTTTTCTGTTGTTACTAACAGCTTAGCTTTGTCAGATGACCAGCCATC
Source organism: Philaenus spumarius (assembly GCA_018207615.1). Taxonomy (NCBI): domain Eukaryota; kingdom Metazoa; phylum Arthropoda; class Insecta; order Hemiptera; family Aphrophoridae; genus Philaenus; species Philaenus spumarius. The sequence continues at coordinate 140,135 of JAGFPH010000799.1, forward strand.
CTTCATCACATTAATGAAGTTTCGTAACTCACAAATAGTTTTTTGTTCGAAATTTAGCTTTTCTGTTAAACTTTTAAGTTGATCTTCAAGAGATTCTTTTTCCTTTTTGGTTTCCATTATTGTGTGTCCTTGTCACTGTTGCAATGAGCTAACCTAAAAAAAAAATAACAACAGTTATATAGGCCTATTATATAAAACAACCCTATAGCCTATTAATTCTGTTGATTATTTGATTTCTTTAGATGTACACACATTTTAATATAACTGATTCCCTAATTTGCTGTCATCAGCTAAAAATATTTGTATTTAATTTGAACTTAAATCTCATCACTGTTATAGGAAGCTAATCTAAAAAGTAACTACAAACAAATGTACCCTATTAGGTAGGCTATACAAAACACTAAAAATGTATTTTGTTATTAGAAAGTTATCTGATTTCTTTTAGTCATAAAAACATTTTGATATAACTGTTTTGACTAATTTGTTGTCATTTGATACAAAATGTTTATATTTAATTTGGAACTAAATAGTCAGTGTTGTAATAGGCTAACCTAAAAAAATTACTATAAAAACCAATATATTGGTACCGATACTATAATATCTACAATCTCATATAAAAAGAGTTAAATATGCAAGGTAGTTTACTACTATCAAGTTATCGGATTTCTTTTAGCTATAAAAATAAACATTTTGATTCAACTGTTTCACTAATTACCGGTAGGCCTACGTTCATTTTTTTAAACTTATTTGAGTATAAAGAAATGACAAGCTAATGCCTTATAAATAAATAGTGATGGTTAAAACAACATTTTGAATAAGAAATCATAGTAACTAATTACGAAAAATTACCACTCTTCTTCTATCACGGCTGGGTTCCAACCTAAACTAACTTTCAGTCTCGCAGTATGTTTCCAGTTTGTAAACATATGTAAGTTGGTAGCACTTCTTACTTAAAAAAATGTCTTCAGATGATGCTAAACATTAACAATTATTATAAGTGGTATTCTAAAAGTTTGCAACTAATTATGTATAATCACCTTTCGAGTCCAGTACTTAGAAATAAGGTTTAGATATTTTGGAATATTTGAAGAGCAAACATGTTATGGAGACATGATATTTATTTGACAATACTCAGGTTCAAATTCACAAGCAATTACAAATTTTAAGTACTACACTGATAACCTAACCTGTTCATGATGAAACAAAAATATAATAACTTCATTGAGTGATATATTTGTTATTACTTATTTTACATAAAATGGGTAAAAACTGTACACTAAAAAAGTTTGAAAAAATAAAATATTGGATTAGCATTGGAAACCCTATTAAAATCCAAAGCCAATAATCCAACCTGTTCATTTGGAGGTTAAATAAAATTTAAATTTCTAGACAGACAAGCTGGTTTAAATAGCTTTTCTAGATACATAGGTTAAAGAATTGAAGATTTTTGGCAATACAATAACAAGAAGATTAGGTTGTATGGAATTATTTCTGAAAGTAGTATGGCATAGGCCTATGGGTTACAAGATATTTTGCTAACTTAAAGAACATATTTTGGTTGAATAATGTAATGTCTATATTGTTCTAGAATATATTTATATTTTAATTAATAATTACATTAATAATAATTTATTATAATAATTTGTTATGTCCTACAATATAATCAAAATAATAGAAATTCTTTACAAAAATAAACTAAATACAGGTTAGGTTTACTAACCTAGCTTTCTTCACCTGAAATGTATATAGAAAGTGGAAGGAAATGCACTGTATTTATATAAATTAAATGAGTCAGCATTTCTTAGTAACAAAGTTTTGTTGATTTATTAAATTAAATTATATTTTTACAACTAAATTCTGAACCAATATTTTTTTATTGGTAGCCTATTTGTACATAATTTAAATAGGCACTTACCTTTTTTGACAATAGAATAGATTGTATAATTTGTCTGGTTAGCACAAAAAGTCACTACTGAAAGAACAAAATGCTCTTGCCGAGGTCAGACGACTGAGACGAGAAAGCCCGAATGCCCGGTACGAGAGTGTATAAGGCATGCTTCTATAGTTTTTTGTAACTTCCCGCTAAAAGAAAATTGAAAATTTTCTAAAATCGGGAAGTTATTGGTTTCACCCCGTTTTTCGAAAATCGAGTATTCATCAGATCTCGACGTTTTGAGGTCCTAGGAATCTTCCTTGACCACTCCCGAGAGGGTGTCACCCTGTCTGTATGTATGTGTGTATGTAAGTATGTGACCCGCTTGTAACTTTTGAACGGCTTAACCGATTGTATCCTACCAAACGGCGTTCTAAAGAGTTCCATCAAACTTAGATTTCCTGAAAATTTCAACTAAGTCGGACCGGTAGGTTCTGAGAAATTTCGAAAAAACTAAGAAATACATTTTTTTCAAATCAGGTTTTTTTGGAATAACTTTTAAACGGCTTTACCGATCAATTCCAAAATCTAATCGGCTTTTAACCTTGAAAAGCGACGTCGATCGCTACCAGTCCGGTCAAAATCGGTTGATTCGTTCGTGAGATATCGTGAACGAAAGAAAATAAAAAAAGTGTTTTTTCTCAATTTCTCCGAAATTTTTCATCAGAAAAATTTTTGTTGTCGATTCTTTCAATGGACTCGAAAAACTGCATTGATTGCCGCAAATCGCATAAAAATCGGTTGATTCATTCGCGAGATATCGTGAACGAAAGAAAATAAAAAAAAGTGTTTTTCCTCAATTTCTCCGAAACTTTTCATCTGAAAAATTTTTGTTGTTGATTCTTTCAATGGACTTAAAAAACTGCATCGATTGCCGCAAATCGCATAAAAATCGGTTGATTCATTCAAAAGTTATGGCAGTTCAAAATTTCCAAAAATAGTGATTGTTGTAATTAAACTTAGCGGGAAGTTACATAGATGGCCTTTAGGGTCAACCGTTTTCCAATTTTTTTTAGTATATTATACTTTTTTTAGTATATTATACATATCAAAATCAAGTTTCAAACTATGAAAGAAGGTGAAAGGGGTAGAAAGGGGTGAAGGTGTTTTCGTGCCTCTTCCCACTTCGTTTGATCGGCTTTCAGCGTGATGATATTGTGACGATCCTTCATTTCCATTACAATGGTGAGTGCATACGGTGATGCGACATTGCTCAACAGCAGTTTCCAATTAAATGTCACGAAACTAGATTCGCGAGAATTATTCTCAAGACGAAGTCAACATTATCGGTTGTTTTATTAGTTAGACATTATAGAAATGTCATTGATTTCAGAGCCTAGTTGTTGTTAAAACTTAAATTATTTAGGTTTTGGAATCTTGTAAGTGATTTGAATACCCATGTGTAATAAACATTTTAATAAAGACGGAAAAGTTCTGCAAGACAGTAAAATATAAAACAATTAATTAATCATGTATTTTTTAATTATATTTTTTTAAACTTCTCAGTAAAGGAAAGTTGTTGCAATAGGTAAAAAATATAATATATTATATCTCTTATATAAAATGCAATGTCCTGACTGATGATCAACGCAGAGCCGATTCTATTAAAGCTAGAGACTTGAAATTTGGAAGGTACATCCGTCCAATAATGTAGAGGCGTACTAAGAAAGGATTTTGCAAAATTTTGAATTTAAAGGGTAGAAAATGCGAAAATTCATCCCTCCCATAAGCAGCCATATAAAAGATGAAACAGCTGATTAGTATTTATTAATGTGTTTCTGGTTACTATGGTGATAATTCCAAACTCTTTCAAAAAAAGTGTGTTGATTTTATAATAATAGGTCTAACCTAAAATTGTGTTAAACCTTTGTTCCAAATAAGCTGTTTTATTTATAATGTGTAACAATAATATAATGTTAAATTGTAATATTAGATGTTTGAATTATTATATTTCATAGGTTTTAAAGGCCTAACCTAAAATTGTATTAAACTTTTGATTCAAATCAGTTGTTTTATTAATTATGTGTAACAATCATTAGGTCTATGTTGAATTACACGGGATACGAATTACAGGATGTTGAATTACACGGGATACGAATTACAGGATGTTGAATTACACGGGATACGAATTACAGGCTTTCAAAGTTTCAAATTAAGCAATAGCGAAGCATTGCCGGGTCCACTAGTCTCTTATATAAAATGCAATGTCCTGACTGATGATCAACGCAGAGCCGATTCTATTAAAGCTAGAGACTTGAAATTTGGAAGGTACATCCGTCCAATAATGTAGAGGCGTACTAAGAAAGGATTTTGCAAAATTTTGAATTTAAAACGTAGAAAATGCGAAAATTCATCCCTCCCATAAGCAGCCATATAACAGATGAAACAGGTGATTCGTATTTATTAATGTGTTATTCTGCTTACTATGGTGATTATTCCAAACTCTTTCAAAAAAGTGTGTTGATTTTATAATAATAGGCCTAACCTAAAATTGTGTTAAACCTTTGGTCCAAATAAGCTGTTTTATTTATACCATAATGTGTAACAATAATATAATGTTAAATTGTAATATTAGATGTTTTAATTATTATATTTCATAGGTTTTAAAGGCCTAACCTAAAATTGTATTAAACTTTTGATTCAAATCAGTTGTTTTATTAATTATGTGTAACAATCATTAGGCCTATGTTGAATTACACGGGATACGAATTACAGGATGTTGAATTACACGGGATACGAATTACAGGCTTTCAAAGTTTCAAATTAAGCAATAGCGAAGCATTGCCGGGTCCACTAGTAGTCTATGTTTTAAGTCTCTACAGTATTTTTAGAATATTTTTTTACAGATATACTATGTTTGTACTTGTATACCGGTAATGATGTTTACAGGTAAGTTTGTAACAATAATGCTGTTATGACTGAATTTATTTGATAAAGGGTAAAAGTTTTTTTTAAATATGGAAATATACAAAACTAATTTGTTTGATTTTAATAGACCCAGCCTAGACCAACAAATGAATTAAACTGGCATTTTACTCTGCGATTTCACCAAAAGTTTGGCAAGAAAACATTAAAAAACTTAATTTCAGTTTTTTTTAATTTTGCAACAAGTTTATCCACCATTGGAATACAGGAGGGCGTTCCTAATAGAACGTGCTTTTAATTCATTCGTATGTTTTCGGACATCTCCGTCAGAATATCAGTTCATCAAAACACGTTTTAATTTTAAGCGAATTATTGGAAATAATGAACAGTAACAAACCGAAACCAAAATGTATTATTCCTTACATTGCTAATTAATTATTAATCTTAAAAACACGTTCTACACAATATTACAAACACCTTCCAACACTGGACGTTTGATGGTTTGTCACATCGTGTGGCCGTTTTTAAACGTACGAGCGTCGAACGTTCGCATTTGACCATGTTCCAGCCGATGTCGGTATTCTTGCACCGAGTCAAAGGTAGCCTTCATCGCTTGAAGAAAAATGTTCTTTGGTTCGACTCAACGGCTCGTCCATATGAAACACTATTTAATTTACCTACTCCCGACAAAGACCCGTCTTGTTTAGGTTTATCTTTGTGTTTAGTTTTTAATCAGTAATATTAATCATTTACATTTTTACAGGTAAGTAGACTGCAATTTATATTTCATACTAGTAAGTTTCCTTGAAAAATGATTGTGAATAGTAGTTTCTTGAAAATCATCAATCTCTGCCACGATAGATTTAAAAGGTTTCTTTCGTCTTGGAGTACGAAGTTGTGGTACATTTTGAACATGGTTAGGTTCACTTACAGCTTCTCCAATGCTTCCTGATGCGGTTCTGTGATTTGGGTTTTGATGATCTTCAATGTTAAGATCGACATTGCTTGGACTTGCTTCATCTGTCATTGTCTGTTTCAACTGTAATTTAATCCTACACAAAGTTCGTGGAGAAATATTACACGCTGCGGCCACTCTTTCAGATACTTTTTTCACGTCCATTAAAGGTCCTTTATTATCCCACTCCCGCTCAAAGTACTGTAACACTGATGCTATAATGGTTCTTGCTTGAGAGTTGTAAGGGGTTGTTGAACGTTTATCTGTTGACGGCGGCATGTTCAGTACTGTAATGGAATAAAACACACTCAAATTGTTCACATAACGACACATAAACACAGAAAAATACATAAACACTACTACATGTTAACGGTTCACAAAAAAAAGAAGAAAATTGAGAAATGTAGCACTTCAGATCACCGAACGTCAATTAATAGGCTACTGTAGATATTATAATAGGCATGATGCGATTTACTTTGGCTAAAATTCGCTTCAAACTGGAAACATCCATTGCAAACAAAACAAACTTTATGATGTGAATAACTCATTTCCCGGAACAAAACATTAACCGCCATGAGTCATACATCTAGTAGAGCAAAGTCTAAGTCGTTAGTATAATAATATATTGGTAAAGCCAGTATTATTCTACATAAAATGTTCACTTTTACAATTTTGTTTTGTTTCACAATTTTTTTTAACATGTCATATGTTATAAGTAAACAATTAGTATATTTCACCTAATATTTTTACCTAAGGAGTCTTAAAACAAAATTGCATTTACTTTATATTGCGAAATAGCCTACTCATTCCATATTATTTCATAAAAAAAACCCATTAATAAGTCAATTAAATTTTAATTGATCGTGGAGAGTATTACAGTACAACTTTGTATTTATAGAGTAACGGTGCATGACGGCGGCTAGTGGAAACCTCTTCCCACTGATTTAAAACAACTATTATGTGTCACTAAAACGTTTCAAGTTAGACAATTGTATGAAATAAATAATGCATGCTAAACAATTCTATTGTTTATATTTAATTTCCTAACAAAGTTAAATAAGACTGAAGGTAATGAATAAACATGTGGTAACATAAATGGATTATACAAACGTAATATCGTCGTGTTTGGTATCATTTTTCTTATTTTTTTCAGAACTTTATAAATATCCTTACAAAAATTTGAATTTGTGAGTCACAAAAAAAAGTAGAATATTGCAGTGGTTAACCCAGTAGGTGACTAATTATTGAAACAGAGGTGTGAGAAAGAGAGTGAGAGGGGACGAGAAGGGTCTGCAGCAGGTAGCTAAAGGGTACAGACGTCAAATTACAGAGCTCTATAATAAGGGCTATACCATTTCTTTCATTTACGGTGACCCAGTATTGATCGCCTATGACGTCATGCTGGCACTACACCAGCTGGTAATATTTCAGTAATGTGCGCGCTGTCGTTAACTCGCTGGAAAAGCTTCAGTAAAATACAACTTAGATATTCTTAATCTACATACAGTAAGGATTCTAACAGTATAAAAAACATTTATTTTAACAGGTATTTTGAATTTTAATAATTCTTCTTGCGGCGATCGATGACATCTTGGGAGGTTGTAACGGCGATCGCTGTAGTAGATTTAGCATTACCCAGGGTGCACCACGTGGAGGCCTACTACATTACACTAAATACCTTGGAATTTCCTTAGACGTTAAGCTGACTTACAACGATCACATCAAGGCCACAACCGAAAAAGCCCAGAAACGCAATAATCTAATTAAGAGATTGGCCGCCACGAAATGGGGAGCTACCCAGGACGTCCTGGCAACTGCTTACAAATCATATGTCAGACCAGTGATGGAATATGGCTGCGAAGTACTCTCTCTAGCCAGCAGCACAAGTTTATCTAAGTTAGATACTGTGCAAAACAATGCACTAAGGGCCATCACCGGTGGAGCAAAATCATCTCCTATCACAGCTATGCAGCTGCAAACCGGCATTGAACCTCTGGAAGCCAGAAGAGACAAATACACTCTTAAATTCTGGGAAAGAGCAAAAGGAACAGACGCTGCGTACTGGAGGATCTACCAAGCCCCAACACAACGCCTAAAAACCCAAACGTCGCCACTGACCCATGCAGACACTCTATTGCAAAAGTATCAAATCTCGACGGGCAACGCCGCCCCCCTACAACACTTCACTTCAGTGACATCAGCTCTACCAAAGGTCAGCATGAGCCTACAAAATACAAACCTCAGCAAAGCAGAGTGCAATCCGCTTGAACTAAAGATATGGGCACTACATACAATACACACAGCCTACCCATCGCATGAGTGGCTTCACATCTACACAGATGGCTCCTACTTAGAAACTAAAGGAGCTGGAGCTGGATGGCATTGTCGACTATTTGAAGGGTTCACTGCTGCGGGGCTGCATTCTACCAACTATGACGGAGAAGTACGCGCAATCTATGAAGCTGCTACAACTCTAAGTACACTAACCCTACCAGCTCAAAAAGCCGCATTTTTCATTGACTCTCAGGCCGCAATTTTAGCGTTAGGCAGCGATAGCCCCACTGATTGCCTCCGCACCGTCCAGTGCCGTGAACAGCTTGCAGAACTCATCAGCTCTGGATGGACAATAACGTTACAGTGGGTCCCAAGCTACGTCGGAGTTCCGGGAAACGAGCGAGCTGACAACTTAGCCATTCAAGGCGCCGAATCCACCCAACCTAACAACCCCACAACTCTCAGAGC
>JAGFPH010000799.1:148729-159903 GCA_018207615.1 Philaenus spumarius
AATTTAGATTTAATTGTAAAGTAAAGTAATTGTGAGGGTTGTAGTACGTATTAAACATAACTTACAATTTAGTTGTTGTTTTTGTTCCTTGTTTTGTGGTTCGGGTTTTTATTTAAATCAGTGTGATACTTTGTACTAATAATTAGATAATCATGTGGATTTAGGTTGGTAGGTAATCTGTAATTTTGTCTTTACATAATTTTTAAAGAGTTTTCTAATTTGTAATTTTAGGCCTAGCGTGGAGTTTGCTGCCAAGTAACGATAGTCTTGTCTTCGTGGACAACCATGATAACCAAAGGGGACATGGGGTCGCAACTCTGACATATAAAGAAAGCCGCCCTTACAAGGTTATATTTTTCTCTTATTCTTATAAAGTAATTATTTTACTATGATCCAGACATATTCTACATTAACCCATTCCATTTATTAACCTCTAACCTATTTTAACTAAATGTACCGATGTACCTCATAATTAGTGGATGAACGTTTAGTTCACAAATACTGTATTTAACAATATAAAGCTTTGGCCTCTCAATTTGTTAAGGAACAAGATATGATAGGTTTCTATAACATTTTGCAAAAACTTTCATGACAGTTTTCTTTCATTGCATGTCTTGAAACCAAGTTATTATTATTGCTGAGAGAACTTGTAACATGAACCTGTTTTTCTAGTATTTGAATAATTACATGTGTAAAAACACAAATACAGTAGAACTTGGATAATTCTAACGTTTTTAATTCGAAATCGCCGTTAATTCGAAGTTTTGGGTCGGTCCCTTGAACTTTATATAATATCAATAAAAAAAAAAATGATGGATAATTCGAAGTCAACTTCTATAATTCGAAGTTTTTTTATGCACAATAAAGTAAAATCGTGTGCTGTGAAAGGGATCGCTAAATAAACAGGTTACTGTGCGGCGACAGAGGGGGAGGAAATAGTCTAGACGCTATTGTTTGTACGCGCTACGAATTCCGAGAATTGTCCCTTCCGAGAATTCTTAGGTACTGTAGGGTGTACATTTGTCTATCGTATGCTTTGTTCAGTCTCAGTCTGTTGTTACAGTAGTGTGCCTCTTGCTAGTTAGTCATTTGTGTTTTGAAAGTGATTGTTTGTTCGAGTGATCACAATGTCTTTAAGTAAACAACACGTTCAATACAAGACATTAACTTTTTGTGAAAAAGTTGCTGTTATTCGTGAGGTGGAGAAAGGTCTCAAGAAGAAATGTGACATTGCTAAGGAGTATGGGATAGCACCCACTACAGTGTCTACTTTTTTAAAAAATAAGGAAAAAATATTAAGCAGTGCTTTGAGTGGAAATGGAAAGGATCGTAAAAGAGCCAGAGAACCAGATCACCCTGAAGTGGATGAATGTATGCTGAAGTGGTTTAAACAAGCTCGGGACAAAAACATTCCATTATCTGGGCCCCTTGTTCGAACGAAAGCAGAAGAGTTTGCTACAGGTTTGGGGAAAAGTGGTTTTAAGGCGAGTACCGGTTGGTTGGACGGATTTAAGGAAAGGAACAACATTACCTTTAAGTCTGTGTGCGGTGAAAGTGCTAGTGTTAATCAAGAAGCTGCAAATGTTTGGAAAGACGATGTTATGAAAATGATCGAAGAAACCCCGGCAAAAGACATTTTTAACGTAGACGAAACGGGTTTGTTTTTTAAATGTACTCCGGACAAAACTTTGACTTTTAAAGGAGATCGCTGCAGTGGAGGGAAAAACAGTAAAGAAAGACTAACTTTGTTGGTCGGAGCCAATATGGATGGTACCGAAAAGTTGTCTTTACTAATGATAGGCAAATCCGCAAATCCAAGATGTTTTAAAAACATAAAATCTAAACCACTCGAATACAAATCGAACAAAAAAGCTTGGATGACAGCAGAGCTGTTCAAAGATTGGCTGTTAAATCTCGACAAAATCTTTCGTAAACAGAACAGAATAATAATCTTGTTTATTGACAATTGTACTGCGCATAAATCTATCCCACTTATGAACAACATTAAGGTTATTTTTTTCCCCCCAAATATGACTTCAGTTGTACAGCCAATGGATCAAGGCATTATAAAAAATGTTAAGCATTTTTACCGACGGCTTATTGTACAAACGCTGTTAACAGATTCATTGGACAACAAAAATTTAAAGATCGACATTCTTCAAGCAGCAAGAATGTGCCACAATGCATGGTCACAAGTTACCAAAACAACGATAGCAAATTGTTTAAAAAAAGCTGGGTTTGTTAAAAAATCTGACCAGCATCCAATTGAGCTTTTAGAAGAAGATGTTCCCCCTCTACCTGTCGGATGGGAAGAAAATACGCACGTCACCTTTGAGGAGTACGTTAGTTTAGACGAACAAGTAGAAGTGTGTGGAGAACTTTCTGATCAGGACATTTTAGCAGAAGTGAAAAACAAAAATTGTGCCGAATTGTCGGATTTAGAAGATGTTGAAGCTGAAGTTGAACAGTCCCCAATCCCGACTACGTCTGAAGCCGTTCAGCAATTGTGTGAATTTCGGCGGTATATTGAAGGACAAACAAATGTAAGTGAAGCTGTTTTTCATTCACTTAACGTTCTTGAGGATTTTGCAAATCTAAAAAGAATTAATTCTAAAAGACAATCGAACATTTTACAATATTTTGTTAAACTTTAATTTAGTGTATAAATGTACATATTCATACTGTTTAAAGATTTTCTTGTGGTTATGTACGGGAATACTTATTATTAATTCTTCATTGATTACCATTAAATTTTTTTGTACTAAAATTAAATATATTTTTATTATTTTACTTAAATATTTTTAAAACATTATTAAACTTGCTGCATATAATAAAATAGCATCATTTACTTTTGATTTGTGAAAATAAAACTTATACTATAATAACCATATGCAACATAGTTTTTATTTCAAGCATTTTGAGCTAACCTAAAACTTGAAAAAAATTTAACTTTTATAATTCGAATTTTTCCATTGGTCCCTTCAGGTTCGAATTATCCAAGTTCTACTGTATTCAGTTTTAATAATATTTGCAGTTAATTGAATAGTTTCATTCCCATGCAGTTTTGTGGAATGATCTTCCAGACTACAAAAATCACATCAAAAAGAAAAAATATACATTTCAAGGTTAAATGTACGTAACACAAATACTTTATGTGTAAATTATTGTTCCGAAAATTAATAGTTCAACAGACGTAACAGTTGCAAATCTAGCTTTAACAACATGATTTTAAAAGATTATGTTAGAGTTAATATGAATAAAAAATGCAAAATGTAGTAAGTTTGACAGACAACTCTATGAAAAAAAATAATTCAGTTTGCATCTACGAGATCTTAACACATACAGTCGTGGTCATAGAAATTGCATCACCTATGATTGTTATCTTTTTGATCCTAAATGTGTAAACAAATCCTAAATAAATGTATTGCAAAGACTAAGAATAAAGATAAGCTGAATCGAAAAAGTGTGGAATGAGAAGATTAGTGATGTAGCGTTTGTAGAAACGTATATCCAAGTAATTTTGAATTCGCGCGCCAAGGCCAATTCAGTTGGCAACATTGTAAGTAGAACCAGTCTGCCACTCTCAAACAGATGTTAGCTACTTGGTTAGGTATAAGCCGGCCGTCCTTGGTTATTCATCTTTCTGCAGTGGCCTGACTATGTAATCTGAAAGCGACAACACGATCTACTTTGGACTAAACCGAAGCTATTTAAATGTAATGCCGTCTTGGTAAAAATTAAGCATCGGTAAGCTAGTTTCATTTAACATGCGTTAGCGAGTTGTTAAAGTATTCTTGTGACGTGTTTTACGGCGTTTCTAACCAAATTGTCTGACCTTGCCTAAGGCCTATTTCGCTACTAAATATGTCTACCGACTAAGTTATCCATCTATCTTCTACCAGGTAAAGTTCAAACCTAAATTACACCCTGAGTTAGCTATAATAATATGTATTGTGTGAATTTAATTGTAATATTTATCTACACTTGCAGAGTAAATTATGTCATAACTTAACTTCATTTTTTTTATTAGCCTATATTTTACATAGCCTATCTGTTTTACTTTACGTAGCCACAAGCCTTAAACTATTTGCATTATAAGCTTTAGAAGCCTTTTTAAGCCTTATAAAGGTGTAATAGTGTGTATTAAAGCTCTGTTTTAAATATTTCTTTGTAAGCCTATAAATTAGTATACAGTTCTATACACGAGGCTAAATTACAGTTTCATACAGGAAAATATATACAGTTCTATACACGAGGTTAATTTACAGTTTCATACATGAAATAGTTATGCAACTTTATACATGTTTTTAGCCATGTACTAAAACATGTGTTTTTTTCCTTATAGTGAACATCACTGGTTCAAGTTTTACATGGGTTAATCATCCTACAAGTTTTGTCTTCCATCTTCGAACAATAACAACCAGCTAATATGAAAACTTTCTGAGTGTTGCTAGAATTTTTGAACTGTCTGTTACTTAAAATATGATATCTAAATAATAAAGGCTTACATAGTTGAAAAAGGCTACAGTAATATTTTTTCTTATATAATAATAATTGGGTGGTGCAGCTATAGCATATTTCGGACCTTAGCCCTAAGGGCTCTATATTAGAAAATTTAATTACCTTTTTTTTAATAGAGAGACGTCTCATATTTTTTTTTTATTAATTAATTTTTACTTAGAATTAAGTTTGGCCATAGATATAAAATTATTATCAAATCCATGGTGAATGTATTCAATTTTGTAAATTTGTAAACACTACTAGTTCGTAATTTGTATTTTTTTATTGTAAACAGGGAGGGTTTTTCAAATTTTATTTTGGGGAGGGTTTTTCTTTTTGAACTTAATTAATTAATATATATATTTTGTAAACTTTTTCTTTGAAAATCAATTGTACTTAAGGGCATGTCAATTTAAAATTTTATTACTTAAGGGCGTATAATCTTTTGTATTTTTAATTTAAAATAATATTTTAATAAACAAATTGTTTATTTAGCGAATTGTATTTGTTTGGCATTTCCTGTGAATAGCTAATTCAGGTGTTTCTTAAAAAAAAAACTTTCCAAAATAAGGTAAGGCTACAGTTCATTATCCTTAGAAGGATTTATCATCTTTTTTTTTATGTATGTACCATCCTATTTTTGACTCAGTACGCTTTCCGTTTTGTTTGTTCCCTTTGAGGATGGTACAGTGACGAAATCGTAAAAAATTTGATCTACTCAATGCTAAACAGGATCGTCTCAGTTATCACGGCTAATGGCGGTTCGACAAAATACTGGTTTATATTAATATTTCAATAAATATATTTTTAATGTTTTTATATAATTTTTCCAAATAAATTCATATGAGTATGTAAAGTACAACTTTTTCCTTAAATTCCTCGTTAACACTAACATTTTTTTTAACCATTTTATGAATATTATTTATTTTTTATTTCGGTTTTAACCATTTTTTACGGCTCATAACATACTCTTTTCCTTTGCAAAACATTTAAAAATTATCAAAAGGTTTAAAGAGATCCTTCATAAGTGGTGCAATTTCTATGACCACGACTGTAGTAGTAGTTACCAGATTTTGTACCTTCCTTACACAATACATTTTATACTGATGGAAAACATGTTCTCCAAACAACACTAGCAGCACTTTCATGGTCGCTCATACATGTGGGCAGAGGGGGGCCACTCCCCCCCCCCCCCCCCCTATAGCTCCCAGGGAAAGGAAAATATGTATATTATTACTTATAGTCAGGTATTTTTCTTTAAAGAGATTAGCTCTAAAATATGTTTTAAATGTTATGTGCCGTTTGATTTTTCATATACTTATTTTATTTTTTACAAGAGTTCAAGCATGAGCTGCTGGGTCACTACTCGGTGCAGCCTCTAGGAGTGTTATAGGTCTTTGTGTATTCACTGACGGTGTAAAGGTACAGACTCAATGCTGTGTGGGTTAATATTTCACCTGAACAGCCAAATTGGCTTCCCAAATTTTAAAAGTTTTCTAGGGGAGGTCAAAAATATCCCTGGACTCCTTTTGACCAAGGAGGGGAGGTTACTCCTTAACACGTTCACTGCTACGCAAATTTGGTATTTCCTACGCTAGGAGCTGACTTTTCATTTTTTATATTCATAGTCTAAATGAGTAGAAATTACTTTATTTTTTAACCTTTTTACGTAGTAATCACTAATATTTTAAAGCCGGATGCACATGTGCGTCCATAGCACATTGGCTTAAAAATGGCGTGCGAAGCACGCAATGCATTGTTTATTGAAAATACTCCCAAACACAGGGGTTGGTGTGTGAAGCACGCAATGCATTGTGTATTGAAAATACTTCCAATATGGGGGTTGACGTACAATGCACTGTGTGTCGGCCGTTTCTCATAGTGTTCAGTGTCAAGCTCACATGTACGTCCTTAGCAGTGAACGTGTTAAGCCCTATACCCCGGTCTTGCCCCCCCTAGAAAATATCATATGGGCACCCTTGAGCACTTCAACAAGAAAAAATATTTATTTTAACTCAACAAACGGTTTTTTACTACACACAGACACTATGTTTAGTTTGAATACTTGTTGTTTGTAACGATGAATTTTTAGAAATAAACGGTGAAATTTCACCCAGATGAGATACACAAGTCTGCTCTTTTTCAAGCTACGATACGTCTTTCTTACGAAGATATAGTGTTTATTTAAATAGAAAAAACACCAACACTGTGATATTTTTATCATTTGAAATAATTGTTATCCTACAGCAACATTTTTATTTATTTATGATGAAAATTAACGATAACACTTTGAAAAGACGCCAGTCACATGTCTGCTCTCTTCCAGGCTTTGAGAAAGTCTTCCTTTTGTTCCAGAACATATGGTGGATCTTATTGCGTTGTAACTCTAAACAACGACGTAGTTTCCCAAGGTCTAATGACTAGCCTGTTCAATGCCTTCTAGATCAACAGTTTTTTTATTGAATGTACCTTGACTTCTTTTCACTACTCATCAAAAATCATTTACTTTTTTAACCTTGTGAGAAGTAATGATATTCAGGAACGTCATGAATACCTAAAGGAGTAAATAAATTTCTCTGAATTGGTGAAACCTCAAAAAAACTCCTTTATTATGTTACAATATAAAATGGGCAAATTTGATCTATAAATGTAAATTAATTCGCAAATTTAATATTTGAAGAGGAGGATTCCAAAGGTGCTAAGTAAATTTTTGGCAAATTTCAGGTTTCAGTTAAATAAGAATTTTTAGAAACAGTTCTACAGAACTGTCATATTGATACCAGTCAAAACGAGCTAAGTCTACTTTAAAATAAATGTTGAAATATAAGATTTTTTCAAACAGCGCTAAGTCTGTGCAGTTTTATTTAAACAGTTCTAAGCCCTTGTGCTTGCGCTGACGGCCATATTTGAAACTGACTTAGCTTCCTTTTGGCAGAAAACTCAGTACCACAGCTGATCTCATCCATTACCTTACAAAACAGTGGAATCTATTGTTGTCTGTTCTTGTTGTATTGTGATCGTTTGTTATTTTAAGTAAATAAATATGTGTGATAGCAGTTTGGTATCATTGGAATAATTCAATCAAAATTTTACCGTGACAAACAGAGGAAGAAAGAGATGAAGAAAACTGGAACAAAATCCGACGTAAATATGTTCGGAACAGTTCATCCTTTAAACATAAAAATACTGTTGATTTTAAACTTTGCTGCTTCTCAGAAGATGACCATACTGATTTTGTCAATAAAATACATCAAAGTAAATCTCAAGCAGCCCAAGATATGTTTTGAGTTTTGATCAAATATATTAATACTTCTCAGCAAAAACCAAACGACTTAGAAAGCCCTAGGTGCCATAGTGTTGGGTTATATTTCATACGTCGGCCTAATTTTGTTTCATAATGCAAGTTGGGCGAAAATTACTAAGCAATAGGGGTGTGCAAGATTGACTTTTTGAATTCGAGACGAGAACGAGATGTTGTTTAGTAAAAATTATCAAGATCGAGAAAAAGATAAGAGCTGAGGTTTAGGAACAAGCGAGAAACAAGAATTTATTAAGTACAATATATCGAGAAATAACGAGAATATTGTTTTTGTAAAGAGAATGGACAAAAATTTTAATCTCAAGTTTAAAGTGAGAAGTATCATTACCTTTTTACATCATAGAAAGGAATATAATGTGTACGGGAATAAATTAATTATTAATAAGTTAACTTTCTTTCTATTTGCTATTGTTACTAAGTTTATGAAAGATATTTAATTTAATGTACGGTATGTCATAGATAGTATTTTAACACTTGACTATTGCTTAATATACTTCACACTATATATGCAACATATTAGTTTTTATATAATGATATTTATTTTTAGTTAAGTAATTAACTGCCATTATTTTACTAAAACCCAAGGTTATATAAAACTCAATCTGTACTATGCTAAGTTATTTATCGTCAGTGTCAAGTAATTTAAATAAAATATTGCGATATCCTAATTACTTCCCTGATGAGTTGTTTGGAAAACTTCTGTTTATCTTCTTTCCATACTACTAGAGAGTTTCGAGATCTTGCACACCCCTACTGAGCAGTTTAAGTAAATATTTCAGGGAACACGGCCAGTCTAGTCCAGAAACTAGAGGGATTAGTACTCATGGAAAATGACAAGAATATTTTCCAAGTTGTGATGTAGAGATAGCGGGTATTTGTTTAAATTAGCCTATACAAAGGCTTTGTTAAAATGTCAAACAAATTATGTATTGTAAATTATGTGCTCTTTGAAATGCTTCTTGAATGAAAAATATCTTCGACTTAAAGACAAACTGGGTTTCTTTCTACTAACTTAACCAAACGTTTTAAAGATTTTTTTCAATTGACTTAGTGCCTTTTTGAAAAATATTTTCATTATAACTTATTGAAAAAGAGATTTAAAATATGAAAAAATAAATAACATCCATAGTTAGCTAACATCTTTAGAAAAATGTATTCATTTGACTATATTTACTTTCCTAGATAGTTTTTTAAGTTTTCTGAAAAATTGCAAAAAAAATTACTTAGCTCCTTAGGAATCACCTCTTCAATTTTTTCTTCGTATGAAAATCTTCAAAATGACTGTATACACAAACGCATATTACAATCAGAATACTGACAGGTTGTGTCCTTTTACTTTTGTTCTTTGGTTGTTGTATTGTAGCACGTGTAGCATCGCGTTTGAAACTTCCTTGTTAGCCGGAAGCAACTGAGGAATATGGTGCCCTGTCAGACACATTGGATGTTTGTCGCAACTTGATACTACTGGTCTCGGGACAATAGCCCCTTCTTTTCTCATTGTGCGATGCATCTCAAATATCTGTCTGGGAAGAATTTTATAAATGGGGAGCTATACAATACACATGCAGACGTAAACCAAGGATCTAACTAATCAAATGCGACATAAGAATAAGTGGTGACCACTCCGAGTTCGAACAACAAATATAACTCAGAATATTTTACCAGTTAGTGCCCAAACACCTGTGGCATGCTACTAGTGTACAGAAGATTGGTTTTAACCATTTTACCCTGGAAATACCCTAGAGCACAAACACCTGTGCATCAGTACAGATGTATGATTGGCTATACGACTGCTAATTTCTTACTGTCTAGTAGACAGTGAATCATTTGTTCCCTTACAGCTCCTTGTGTCCTCTAAAACCTCTCCCCTCTTATCTCACTTACTCTCACCCATCCCATTCAATATTCTGCTCAGACATTCCAGTGACGTCCGTATCAAAACTGTTTTGTGTCAAGTGCCTTAAAAATGAAGGAAAATGATGAGGCTAGCAAAACACTACAAATGATGTTCCAGAATGTCACCACTCCTTGTGTACTATTTGTATATGATGTTGAAGAACGTCATTACTATTTTAAGTGTAATTTGCCGAATTGCATATACTCTTTGAAAGGTTAATAACTAGTAGTTGTCTGCACTATACAATTTTGAAATTTTAAGAGTATATACTGTCTATTTTATTATACCCTAAATTTTAAATGGAGGCAATCAGAGATCACTTTTGTTTCTTTTGATCAGTCCTACTTGGAAATACAGTAGAGTCCTGCTGTTCCAAAAATCCGCCTATTCTGAACAGAATTCAGAAAACATATCGATTTTTTTAACATAAAAACAGGAGAAATTAAAAAGACGTTAGTGAAACAACGTACAAGTATTGTTATAGAAATAAGTTAAATAAGGACATTCAAAGAGCCTAAGCTTGATGAAAACGCCTGAAACCAAATTGGAATAAAAGCTGGGTTTTTTTTCCTTCACGTTTTCCATCTGTTTTGCGGGAAGGAAGCTACCGCAACAAGCGTGCAGTGAAACGGATACCGGGTCCTTCAGAAAGAATGAAGGATTAGATACAACAACTAAGCACTTAATAGTGTTGTTGCCACCTGCCAGTTGCGTTCATCCGTTTTTCTCCTCCGTTTTCGTTATCTAGAAGGAATTTTATTTTTTTCTCGATTTTTTTCAAGACACTGCGGTTCTAACGGACAGACTGCGGGATGACAAAACGGACAGTTCGAATAACCTAATCGTAAACGTGATCGTAACTCAACGGAAGAAAAAAACGGATGGTGTAAATCTATGTGAAATGAGTTCAGTTTGAGCGTTCACCTCCTCCTCGCTTTCCTCCGAGCCGATCAACGCTGTATAGAACTGTCACTAGCAGATGTCCCCGCACTTAATTTACGCCTTGACCAGTCGATACGTTGATATTATTCATGAAATCCGCCTATTCCAAATTCCCGCTAAACCGAACCGTGTTCGGTCCCAATTAATTCGGAATAGCTAGACTCTACTGTAGTTATTTGTGTATCTGGGGTGCAAAGTTGAGTTTGTCGCACGAGATAAACATTTTACGCCTGAGGCGCAGCCGAGTGCGTTAAGTTTATTGAGAGTGACAAAGTAAATGCACACAACGTTTTTCCTAGAACTATATTTTGATTACAATAGGTAATCTAGAGCACCGGATATGCTTAAATGACTATTTTTGTGGTTTAACTCACCGCCAGCAATCCTTTTTGAAGTAATCCTTCTATTTACATATGTATCACGACACGTGTTTCGGACATATTATTCGTCCATCGTCTGGTGATAAAAATAATTAAAAACACACTTAAAACACATTCAACACAATACAACATAAAT
>JAGFPH010000799.1:160003-171837 GCA_018207615.1 Philaenus spumarius
GTGCTTCGCACGCCATTCCACATATTGGGATTGTCTTCAATACACAAAGCATTGCGTGCTTCGCACGCCATTCCACATATTGGGATTGTCTTCAATACACAATGCATTGCGTGCTTCGCACGCCAAACCTCGTATTAGGGGTATTTTCAACACACAAAGCATTGCGTGCTTCGCACGCCAGCCCCACGGTAGAATCCACCACATTTTCTTTGAACCGGGTACTTCTATGGTATTTCACGTTTTGATCGATTTTGGGGGAACCAAGCGAGCTATAAGGTCGCGTAAAAAAACAAAATGTGCAGAATAACATCTTACATTTATATTTTTAGAAAAAACTCTAAAAAAATTCATTCTCTTAGTAAAAATCTCAAAAAATAGTTACTTCCGGTCAAAAAACTTACTTCCGGTTGTTGGATTTTTTTGGCTAACGAACTCGTCCGAGCCACTTACACAACCAACACGTGTACCAAATTTGGACCAAATCGGACTTAAAATGCGACCGCTAGAGTGCGAACACATATATACATATATATATATATGTATATATATATATACATATATATATATGAATTTTAATGACACCCCAAAACGTGTTCTGGGGACCATGATCGGTGCTCATTTGCTACTCCCGACCTTGGGTCTCGCCATAAGGGCCACTGCAATAGCTCATTTTTCCTATGGAAATTCGCTAATAACAGTTTATACAAATGTATAGATCTAATGCTTTACGTTGATTTAATTTGATTGATTTGCGTGATAGATGCACTTGCATATAGAATGTAAACAATCTAACAAACAGCTGTCATGCTCCTTAAACATATTGTTAATTAATGGTCCCTTTTATTAGGAATTATAAATTAACTTTCATAGGAAAGTTTTTTTAATAATTTTTTTCAACGAAAACATTAATTTTAAGCTATTTGCCTATTTTTCGTCAATAGCGGGGTACATAAGCTTTAAAATGATGTTTGAATCATTAGTTTTGATGAAGAATTAAGGGGGATATCGACAAATAAACACCGTTGAGAAATAATATATAAGGATATTGTGCAACCATAATATCATTTAACTTATATTCTTGTGTTTTATGTATATGTTTCTACTACTTAAAATAAATTTGTTCAAAGTTCTTATAAAGCAATCCATGTGTTTCCATTTTTTATTTTACTCCAGAGTCTAAGGACCACACCTTACTAAAAGCATTTTTTTTAGGGAGGGCTAGAGGAGGATACTAAATTTTGATAACTCATTATACATTTTTGCCAACTCATACAAATTTTCCAACTCACGAAATCTAATGAAGAAATCACATGCAATAACATAATCAAGAAAAAGAGTGATTTTTCATCAACTGGAAATTGATAAACATTTTATACATGGATTCATTGAATGAACATATTTTTGAAAATACAACTATTTTATTTAGTTAAAAATTACAACACGTGACAGTATTTTAATATCCTTTTAAAGGAATTAAGCAATAAAAACCCTGGAAGGTACATGAAAAAGGCGGTAAAATAACATTAATTATAAGTAATTTTTTTTTACTCACGTCAGTGATCTTTGTTGGTTTTTCTATCTAAAAAACAATTGCAATTTCGGACGTAACTGCCCATCATCAGGTTATATAAAAATATTATGAACACAAAACAACATACAGTAGAACTCCAATTATCCGGATTAATTGGGACCGGACCCGATCCGGAAAATCAAAAATCCGGATAATTGGATTTTTCTCAAAAAAATTTCGTTTTTAGGAGAAAAACGTAAACGAAACACAATAGAGAACATTTACGGTATTTATTATGAAAAAAACATATCAATGACAATGTTTATTTTACATAATATTTACAAACAATACTAAATCACTGTAAAAACATTATTTTTTTAACATACCAGGCAGAGTCAGCTGTTTTGCTACCTTAAATCGATTCCGCGCCGCCAAGTGTCGCATCAGTTTGACTATGTTCTTTTTCAAATCTAATCCGGATAATTGGCGATCCGGATAATTGGAGTCCGGATAATTGGAGTTTTACTGTATAAACAACACATATTCACTCTGCTTGGAGATCGTTAAAGTTCAATGCGCACTGTCGTATCGCAAACATTGACGTGCTCGTCGTTTGGGGAGTTAGCATTGACTGACACTGGGGCACCTATGGCACTGTTTAACCCAGTGACAGTCAGTGCTAACTCACCAAACGGCGTGCACGTCAATGTTTGCGATACGACAGTGCGCATTGAACTTTAACGATCTCCAAGCGGAGTGAATATGTTTGTTTATATGTTGTTTTGGGTTCATAATATTTTTATATAACCTGATTGATGATGGACAGTTAGGTCCGAAATTGCAATTGTTTTTTAGATAGAAAAACCAACAAAGATCACTGACGTGAGTAAAAAAATCACTTATAAATTTTTTTTTAAATAACAAAAT
Source organism: Philaenus spumarius (assembly GCA_018207615.1). Taxonomy (NCBI): domain Eukaryota; kingdom Metazoa; phylum Arthropoda; class Insecta; order Hemiptera; family Aphrophoridae; genus Philaenus; species Philaenus spumarius. Next base: position 162,441 of record JAGFPH010000799.1, read on the forward strand.
GCCAACTTTCGGCACTTTTTCTTCAACTTGGGGGGGAACCCCTTAGTGACCCCGTCACGTCAAGAAGTTAAAATTACTTAATTTAAACTCATTTGCTAAGATTTTTCAATCATACATTTAACTTAAATATATTTGATTTGTTTGCAAGCGGTTAAATAATGGTTAAAACGGAGTTTTGCAAAACCTATGTTAAATAATAAACTAATTTGAATAAGGTTGACTTACCTGAATCCGAGTGTTCAGATCATAACTGTCAATGTTAAAAGCGATAAAACCTTTGTTGCCTCTGCAGAATGCTATCTGATTGCTACCATTATCCCACCAGTTACTTACTGCAGTGCCTGTAAAAAACATGACATGTGTAAAAAAATTATCTTAATAATTCATACCCAAAATAAAAATTATTCAAAAATAATCCAGGCATAAATTATTATGTTTATGTAAGAAAATATCAACTTCACTATATCTGAATACGCATTATAAATCCTATCTTCTCTTACAGTATTATGACTAATCTAAAATTATTTAGTGATTAAATAAATAAAAGGACTGTCGGGTAAATATTGTGCCTTACCATTACACACCATTAAAAACAAAGAATTTTAGATACGAGTTCCATGACCCAAAGACGCACAAGTTTTGCCCAAATTGATTTATGTATCCCTTTTAGGTCTACGTAAATTATTAGCTATCCACCAATAAACGCTAAAAATCATGTTTTCCGCCAGTTTGTTACTCATAGCTCCTGAACAAACATAATAATTACAAATCAAGTTTTGAGGTGAATTTAACATCTATGAGTTAATTTTGATCTATTGCATACCGTTTTGATATATATTTAACTGTTAAACCAGCGTATACAGTAAATTAAAACACAGACGATCTTGTCAAAGTGTTAAGCTTTTGATCACAATAGTGGTAGTGCGTCACGTCCGTTCGCAAAACACTTAATTTTGTCTATAAATTTTAAATATTAACCCTAAACATTTCCGGGATAAAAAGTAGCCAAGAGTAATCTCTGAAAAGACCTCATGCAATAATGAAAGTTTCGTCAAAATTGGTTCAGCCATTCCGGAGATTAGCCCAGACAAAACATTTTAAAATGCATGTTTAGGTTCTGGTAAAGTGTAAATAACCAAATGAGCTTAGAAAAGAATATTTATTTCGAAATCACAGGCACTTAAATTTTATTTATACGTATAGATTTATATTAAAAGCAGGGTAACAGATTTTTGACAATATGTGGCAGGTACCTCATTATATATAATAACTAGCTGACCCGTACTTCGTTGCCCGTGGTGGTTGATATTTTAGTCTTTTTAACGTAATTGTATTCTTTTTAAGTGTTCATTCAGTGTGTGGTATTTGGCTTGTATATACAGGGTGTATCAGGAAGAAACGGAAAGAATTGCAGGACGTGTTCTACTGGTGAAAATAATGAAAAAAGTTCATATAAACATAGGTCCGCAAACGCTTCGTTTTCCAGATATCCGCCATTTTGTTTTTTGTACAAAATAATTCATATCTAGAGAACGGTTTGACTGATTGAGTTCAAACTTGGCATGAAGTTTAACCTAACAGTGATATACCTCAAGAAAAATAAAAGATTAAATCCAATCATGCGTTTTAAAATGGCGGCGGTTTGAAAATTTCAAACCTAAATTACTCCAAAACTGTACATTTTAATGAAAAATGTCAAGACACCTTTTTTGTAGCCCTTTTGATTCCCTATCGGATGGTCTAACTGTCAAAACAATCGGATGAAGGATAATAGCTAAGTTAAAAGGTAATGACAACAAATGTCCATACAATATTGTAGTATTTACTGTGTTGGTATAGGATGCCGGGTTAAACATACCAATTAGTACACATAACTTAACTGTTATCCTTCATCCGATTGTTTTGACAGCTAAACCATCCTATAGGGAATCAAAAAGGCTACAAAAAAGGTGTCTTGACATTTTTCGTTAAAATGTACAGTTTTGGAGTAATTTAGGTTCGAAATTTTCAAACCGCCGCCATTTTGAAACGCATGATTGGATTTAATCGTTTATTTTTCTTGAGGTATATCACTGTTAGGTTAAACTTTATGCCAAGTTTGAACTCAATCAGTCAAACCGTTCTCTAGATATGAATTATTTTGTACAAAAAACAAAATGGCGGATATCTGGAAAACGAAGCGTTTGCGGACCTATGTTTATATGAACTTTTTTCATTATTTTCACCAGTAGAACACGTCCTGCAATTCTTTCCGTTTCTTCCTGATACACCCTGTATATAGATCTTAAATAATAAAAGCACTATTGTCATAATAATAAAAGATCTGAAATTATGATTTTAGTAACTTTGATCCCCCCAAACCCCTCCAAAAATTTCAAAATTTTTCATACCCTTTCTTAGTGAGCACCTATGGCCCTAGAGGAAGCTACATACCAAATTTCATTCCAATCCGTCCGGTAGTTTTGAAGAAATCGTGATTTAATAACTTTGATCCAACCCAAACCCCCCCTAAAATTTCGAATTGTTTTAAACCCTTTCTTAGCGAGCGCCTATGGCCCTAGAGGAAGCTACATACCAAATTTCATTCCAATCTGTTCGGTAGTTTTGGAGAAATCGTGATTTAGTCATTTTTACCCTCCAAACCCCCTAAAATTTCCAATTTTTTAAAACCCTTTTTTAGTGAACACTTATGACCCTAGAGGAAGCTACATACCAAATTTCATTTCAATCCGTTCGGTAGTTTTTGAGAAATCGTGATGAGTGAGTCAGTGAGTGAGTGAGTGGTAATTCGCTTTTATATATATAGATAATAGTTGGATCAATAATATTAATTGTAGATTCATGCTGACAGTGAATGTGCTACATGGTTTGCACACAAAAAATATAATAAAGTCAGGTTTTAGATAGTTAAAGGGGGAGCTAACTTGAGGCTGGATGTTCAAGTTTGAGTTAGTCTCTTACCAACCTTGCGCTATGGCGGATTCGCTCACTTTTACCTTTATTAAGTTAGTTGTAAGTTCGGGCTAGCAGAGGAAAGTATAACTTATGTGAAATAAATTAGTTACACGAGTTAAAACCATCTGCTTATTCAACCATCTGCTTTCTCCTCACACGAAAAGCAGAAGGACACATCCGTAAAGGAGACACGTTATCGCCAGGGAACTGAATAGCTGGAGCCGCGGCAAGGAGCCCGTCCAATAAATAATCAAAATATTTGATTTAAAGTCAAGGATTCACTGAATTTAGAGTACTGTCATCAATTAATTATTATTTGGAATAATTTACCTACTAAGGGAAGAAAATATACAATTCAGTAATAGAATCAAATTTATCAAAGCGGCAAACGGAATCCTTATAGTAGACTTTGCTTGTGCAAAAACAAATGAAGACATCAGTACCAACAAATTTGGACAAAAGTTCAGTGTACGTCCCGACAAAACGCAGAACAATGGGTGTACATACTGGTGGATTTTGTTTTTTGGAAGTGGTCACTAGATACTGATTTTTAGAAAGATGCGGTGTTTTGCATATGGTAGGGTACATTAACCCTCAAAGTGGCAGACTGCAGTCTCTTGGGTGCAAATGCAACCCGCTCGAACCTTGGCGAGAATTTGCATATATTTGCATAATCGATAATTTAATCCACTTAAAATCATCCAATCGTAATAAAACTGGCACCATTGGAAAGGAAATGAATTAAACTTTAATTTTTGTATTTACAACTTTTCGTAAAACGTATATTTACATATGTAATTATCGTTTTAAAATATGCAAATCGTACTACAGCTATTTCCGCGGGCGAATCTGCATACAATTGTACTGTTATTTCTCACTTCTTCAACGTTGAAAGCCCCCTACTGAAGTATTTATACCGAGATTATAAAACTACCATTGGATTCTTCAAGATTTTATCTTTCTAATGGTGTCTTCCAATCAGATGTCACTATTTTACAGGATGAATTCATACAATGTCTATAAACCCTTGCGATTGGACAGGTTTTCAACCAATGAAACAGCCCATTTGTCAATCGAGATAAGGTCTGCTGTATCATATGTGTTGATAGATTTCTTGACACCATTTTGTAGAGAAAAGTCTGACCTTTCTAACGGTGGGAATTAAACTAGAATACACAAGTTTTTTGTCTGTCTAGACAGCAGGAGAATGTACATATCTGGTGAGATCACCTAGAGCGTTCTGTTCCCATGCAATTCAACACACCCTTCTTGTAAGACCTTTACCGATGGCAAAATGTCATTTGATTCATGTCATTTTGTTACTCAAATAAAGATAACTCAAACACTTTTGTGATCTAAGGAAAGACAATTATACCGTTCTTTTCTTTGATTTATCCTCTACACTTTGTTATAATAATATTTCATTTTTGGGCAAAGCATATATTAGTAAATTACGTTACAATCTAGCCCTAGGTTTGTTAGCAGTCGTGTTCTTGGAACATAAAAACAGTTTTTTTCAAGATAAGAAATTTGAAATTGATAAATGTTTTCATACAGTTCTATTTAGAACTAAATTACAAAACTTTTTACTCTTACAAAAAAAAAATAGAAAAAATGTTTACTACTTGTTATGTAGGCCTAAAGTTAAACTTTTTCCTTTCGTTACTGAACATTTTTTGTTTCTTGAGCTAATAACTTTTACAATTTCAAAAGAAACTAATTTTTAGTGGCATATTTGAATTCTTTGAAGTTTCTTCTACAAAAAAGCTATTGAACACTTTTGGATTTTTGTTCATTTACTATTTTTGGCAATTTTTTTAAAAAATATGCTTGCAAAACGCTATAAACGGGCTGGACAATTTTAGCTTTAACGATGCCAGTTCTAGGGTTAAGGGCTACAAATAAGCCAAATTTTATCAAAATCGTTAGAGCCGTTTTTTGTATAAAAAAATAATAACTGATTTTTCGGGGGTTTTTCAAAACCTTTTTTCGTGCATCCATACAGGCCTAATTAATTGACATGTTTGGTGCAAATTTGTTCGAAATTGATCGAATAGTTTTCTCTCTAGCTTTGTTTACATACAGTCATACAGACAGATATTTTGTAAAAACCACTTTTTTGGACTTAGGGGGTCCTAAAACGGATATTTCCACAAAATTCTCAATATTGATTTTTTTTTGCAATCACTATACTTTCTCTACACTATATTAGCATCTTAGGTGTTAATAAATATTATAAGATATCACACATATAGATATTTTATACGCTTAAGAGATTATCATATTTAGATCTCGATGAAAGACTACCAAAAGAAAGTTGTCAAAGTATAGTTGAAATTGCTAGCGCCATCCCACGGCAAGCACAAAGAGATATTCTCCTGGATGAGTGGAAACTTCTTCTACTAGAAAAGATGAACGAGTGAGAAAGTAAAAGCCTAGGCTTGCTGATTAAATTATTGTTGTTTCTTTCGAGGTTAGCAGAGCAAAAAGTTTGGGTTCTAGCCGATTTCTTTCTAAAGATGTCTGAAAACGGCACCTTTCAACACTCAACGTACATTTTGAAAATAACTTTCCGATGCAGAAGGCCTATGGGAAAACAAGTTCTTAATGATTATTATTGTAAAGAAGTAAAAATTAAAAAATCATATAGCTGCAATGATAGGATGGACTAGTGTCTCACAAAAATGAAATTTAATTAGATTGAAATGTGGCTGAAGATGATCCATTCACTTAAATGCAAGCAGTGAGAGAGCGGTAGGCCACTATACCAAAAATACTAATATCACTAAATATGGGAAAAATTGCTAGTATTTTTAGATAAGTATTTTATTACACCTGAAACAATTGATACTTGCCATGCACGATTTTCCTGAACTTCACCATGTTATAAACTTGCCTCCAACGGTGTTCACAGATCCATCCACCACTACAGTGATTGTCTTTCACTGTCACAGGGTTGATACTGTAATTTCCATTATGTGGTGGGCCTGCGTTTCCATCAGTAAAGTCATAACTGGACATAACTCGGGGAAGTCCATGCGGCCAAGATAACATGAACCCTACTGCCATCTACATTCAAAACGTAACAATACAATTATTTACTGATTACAAAATGTTTAACAGATATTATATTTATTAATTAACTTATAAATCTAAGTAGTTTATATATTTTCCTACAGTTACTTAATAAAGTGCGTCTTTGCGCACTCACAGCAGCGAACAAACTAAACTACATGTGTTCAGCATCAAGTAATTTCAAGTTTTCCATCAGTATAAAATGGATTGTGTAAGGAAGGTACAAAATCTGGTAACTACTACAGTCGTGGTCATAGAAATTGCACCACTTAAAAATAATGAAGGATCTCCTTAAACCTTTTGATAATTTTAAAATGTTTTGCAAAGGAAAAGAGTCTTTTATGAGCCGTGAAAAATGGTTAAAACAGAAATAAAAAATAAATAATATTCATAAAATGATTAAAAAAAATGTTAGTGTTAACGAGGAATTTAACCCTAGAACTGTCACGGTTAAAGCTAAAATTGGCCAGCCCGTTTTTAGCGTTTTGCAAGCATGTTTTTAAAAATTCGCCAAAAATAGTAAATGAACCCCAATCCAAAAGTGTACAATAGCTTTTTTGTAGAAGAAACTTCAAAGAATTCAAATATGCCACTAAAAATTAGTTTATTTTGAAATTGTAAAAGTTATTAGCTCAAGAAACAAAAAATGTTCAGTAACGAAAGCAAAAAGTTCAACTTTAGGCCTACATAACAAGTAGTAAACATTTTTTGTATTTTTTTCGTAAGCGTAAAAAAGTTTTGTAATTTAGTTCTAAATAGAACTGTATAAAAACATTTATCAATTTCAAATTTTTTATTTTGAAAAAAACAGTTTTTATGTTCCAAGTACACGACTGGTAACAAACCTAGGCCTAGATTGTAACGTCATTTACTAATATATGCTTTGCCCAAAAATGAAATATTATTATAACAAAGTGTAGAGGACAAATCAAAGAAAAGAACGGTATACTTGTATTTTCTTAATTCACAAAAGTGTTTGAGTTATATTTATTTGAATAACAAAATGACATCAATCTAATGAAAAGCCGCTATGCTACACTCTGCGTATAAGACGGGACATTTGATTAGCATGAGAACCGACACGCTAGGGTTTCTCACCAGAACGTACAATTTCAACTGTCGTCTAGACAGACAAAAAACCGGTTATTTCTGGATTACTTCCCACCGTTACAAACTTCAGACTTTGCTCTACAAAATGGTGTAAAGAAATCTGTCAAAACATAAGGCAGTGCCTTCGCAATATCAATCGACAAATGGGCTGTTTCATTGGTTAAGAAACGTCCAATCGCTAGGGTTTACAGTAATTCTTGGGAAAAATAGTAATTTTATAGTGACATCTGATTGGAAGACACCAACAGAAAGATAAAATCTTGACGAATCCAATGGTATCGTTATAATTGCCAAAGATATATTATTGTAGATGGTCTTAAACCTTGAAGAAGTGGGAAATAACAGTACAATTGTATGCACATTCGCGCACGGAAAGAGCTGTAGACCGATGTGCATATTTTAAAACGATGATTACGTATGTAAATATACGTTTTACGAAAAAGTTGTAAATACAAAAATTAAAGTTTAATTCATTTCCTTTCCAATGGTGCCAGTTTTATTGCGATTGGATGATTCTAAGTGGGTTAAATTATCGATTATGCAAATTTTCGCAAATGTTCGAAATTTTTGCGTTCTGCGCCTGAGAGAGGGTTATGCTTGACCTTCTGCCACTTCTAGGGTTAAGGAAAAAGTTGTATTTTATATACTCATGAATTTATTTGAAAAAATTATATAAAAACATTAAAAATATATTTATTGAAATATTAATATAAACTAGTATTTTGTCGAACCACCATTAGCAGTGATAACCGAGGCAATCCTGTTTGGCATTGAGTCGATCAAATTTTTTATGATTTCGTCACTAATCTTCTCATTCCACACTTTTTCGATTGCCTGTTTCAGCTTATCTTTATTCTTAGTCTTTGCAATACATTTATTTAGGATTTGTTTACACATTTAGGATCAAAAAGATAACAATCATAGGTGATGCAATTTCTATGACCACGACTGTATGTGTTAAGTAAGATCTCGTAGATGCAAACTAAATTATTTTTTTCATAGAGTTATCTGTCAAACTTAATGTCTCTACATTTTGCATTTTTTATGCATATTAATTCTAACATAATCTTTTAAAATCATTTGTTGTTAAAGCTAGATTTGCAACTGTTACGTCTGTTGAACTATTAATTTTGAGAATAATAATTTACACATAAAGTACTTGTGAAATGTACATTTAACCTTAAAATGTATATTTTTTCTTTTTGGTGTGATTTTTGTAGTCTGGAAGATCATTCCACAAAACTGCATGGGAATGAAACTATTCAATTAACTGCAAATATTATTAAAACTTAATATTTGTGTTTTTACACATGTGATTATTCAAATACTAGAAAAACAGGTTCATGTAAAAAATTGTTACAAGTTCTCTCAGCAATAATAATAACTTGGTTTCAAGACATGCAATGAAAGAAAACTGTCATGAAAGTTTTTGCAACATGTTATAGAAATTATCATATCTTGTTCCTTAACAAATTGAGAGGCCAAAGCTTTATATTGTTAAATACAGTATTTGTGAACTAAACGTTCATCCACTAATTATGAGATACATCGGTAAATTTAGTTAAAATAGGTTAGTGGTTAGAAAAATAAATGTAACGGGTTAATGTAGAATATGTCTGGATCTTAGTAAAATAATTACTTTATAAGAATAAAAGAAAAATATAACCTTGTAAGGGCGGCTTTCTTTATATGTCAGAGTTGCGACCCCATGTCCCCTTTGGTTATCATGGTTGTCCACGAAGACAAGACTATCGTTACTTGGCAGCAAACTCCACGCTAGGCCTAAAATTACAAATTAGAAGACTATGTAAAAATTATGTAAAGACAAAATTACAGATTACCTACCAACCTAAATCCACATGATTATCTAATTATTAGTACAAAGTATCACACTGATTTAAATAAAAACCCGAACCACAAAACAAGGAACAAAAACAACAACTAAATTGTAAGTTATGTTTAATACGTTACCCTTATATACATTTCGATGACATGGTCATCATCCTCAGAAGGTTTTAACACTATTCATTGTTGTTTTTGTTCCTTGTTTTGTGGTTCGGGGTTTTTATTTAAATCAGTGTAATTTTGTCGCCACAGTGCTCTTTTATTTGTTTAGTACAAAGTATAATTAATTGGGATTTTAGGTACTGTCATTAAGCCTTTGTTTTATATAATCACTGAAGTCAAAACTGGTGCTACATCAAACATTAGGATGGCCACGGTTTTACTGTTACCATTTGTTCGATAGTTTTGACAG
>JAGFPH010000799.1:201159-220926 GCA_018207615.1 Philaenus spumarius
AATACTCTCAATACGGGGGTTGGCATGCAAAGCAAGCAAATGCTCTGGGTATTGAAAATACTCCCAATACGGGGGTTGGCATGCAAAGCAAGCAAATGCTCTGTGTATTGAAAATAATCCCAATACGGGGGTTGGCTTGCGAAACTTGCAAACGCTGTGTGTACTGAAAATACTCCCAATACGGGGGTTGGTGTGCGAAGCTTGCAATGCTCTATGTATTGAAAATACTCCCAATATGGGGGTTGGCGTGCAAAGCACGCAAATGCTCTGTGTATTGAAAATACTCCCAATACGGGGGTTGGCATGCAAAGCACGCAAATGCTCTGTGTATTGAAAATACTCCCAATACGGGGGTTGGCGTGCGAAGCTTGCAATGCTCTATGTATTGAAAATACTCCCAATACTGGGGTTGGCCTGCAAAGCAAACAATGCATTGTGTATTGAAAATACTCACAATATAAGGTTGGCGTGCAATGCACTGTGCGTCGACGGTTCTCACAATGTTCAGTGTCAAGCTCACATGTGCGTCCTTAGCAGTGAACGTGTTAAAATGGTTTAAATTCAAATCCCCGGTCCTGACCTGATCCCCCCCCCCTCCGAAAAGTTTGCCTGGCTATGGCCTTGATCAAGCCTACAATTATTTCAAGTTAATATCCAACCATAGTTTTACCATTTAAAGAGCAAACAATCTAAAGTTGAACTTTTAAATAAAATTTATTTTTCAAAAATATAAATATAAATTAATTAAACACTTGAACCGAATTTTAGAATATAATTAATAGTACAAAATGTTATAAATTAGCCTATTATAAGATTACAGTTGATCAGTAATTTATTAGTTGTTAAATAGTTGTAGTATCTTGATGCTCAACATATTTTCCTAATAACTAAGAAACATAACAGTGTTAAAAATGTTCATTATTTTTACTTACTTGACTCCAACTTTATTACATCTTCTCACCATATTTTTGAAACTAGTCTCATCACCTGATCTTGAACAAACATTATAAGATATCGGCTGGTATCTCTCATACCATGGTCGGTTCTGGACCATAACACATTCCGTTACGGGTGACACCTGAAAGTTGTGATCATATGTAATACTATTATGGCATTCATCCTAGAATACTCTATTATGGCATTTGTCGTACCTATCACTACCTATATGAAATACTTTAATCTAATTAAATAAAATATACAGTAGACTTATCCGGCCTTAACAGGTTCAGACCTCTAAGATAATAAAAACTTTAAAGCAAGAGTGGTATAACTACTCTTGTATAAGCTCTAAATGCCACATCTGCCAAAAAGTTACAAAAACTTATGGTTATTTATTTTTGTAAGATTGTTGAATTAATGCAAAATAAAGAAATAAAAAGTGACAAATTAAAGCTTCAGGATTCTTAAAGTAAAGGGCAGGGAAAAGCATAAGACATGAGTCGGTTCAATATTTTGATAAAAGGCAGACAAATTTTAAAGTCAATTTCAGTAATAATTTGAATAAATGTAAAAGGCAGACAAGTATTAAAATTAATTATTATATTCAATTTAAATGTGAGTTTAAAAATAGACAGTTTATGTACTGACGTTAAGAAGCGGAAAGTATACGAGTTTCGAGACGCATTTAGAAAAGTAACGCTCACACCAGTCTAGACGAGATAAGAAGCAAACACCTGCAGGCTAGTTCCAGGAAAAATGGTCTACATGATTTTCTACATGCAAGATCTAAAAGGAACGCATAGCTAGCAACCAAAAGAATGTGATACAACATCGGGGATTTATGTGTCGTCAGACGTTCCTGATTGGTGGAGAGAAAATAGATGCCGACTGAAAGTAGTGGAGGGAGTATAACCTGTATAACGCCAACTTCACTTCTCAACGAGAGTCCAAGCTGTAAGCATCGCTTGAAGTGTTGTGTGTTGCGCAATAATAAACAGTTTAAGTATGTTACATTTATAATCTACAAAGTCGTAAAGGGTGTTTTGAGCGAGGTATTGAAGAACTGGTTGTTAATTTTGAAAAGTTAAAATCTTCGACAATGGTGTTTGCTGCAATCGGCGAACTTTACAAGTTTTTGAAATAATGTGACAGTAAATCGGACACGATGAACTAGACTACAAAAGTGTTGCGCGTGCGAGTGGATTTTTCTTTTTTTTAAATATTAATAAGTTTATGTGTCTGCCTTTACGTAAGTATTATATATCTGTATGTACCATATATTTTTGAATTTAAATTGATTTGAAGTGTTATTTGTTTGACTACATTTTTTTTGTCGAAATGACCTATAAGGGTTGTAAATTAAATGTAACTTTTATATAAAAAGAAAAAATGCTGGGCTAAAGAGGCCAATTAAAATCAGTTGTTATGTGAACCATTATAGTTTGATTTCATTATCCTATATTCCAGCAAGTACTTGTTCAGAAACCTCACGACTTAAAGTAAGTTATAAACTAAATGAGATTAGAATATTTCAGTCGAAAAAAGACAACAGGTAAATAACTAGTGTAGGCTTAACCTAAATTCAATATTTTATTTTTAACAAGTTTTATTAATAAATTTTTTTAATATTTTTATAACGCCTAACGTTATATTTTCCTGACTTTTTCTCATCTCTCCTGACCGACTCACAGCATATTTTAAAATTATTTTCCTACAACATTTGCATTATAACTTAAATTCTATTGCAAACATTTCCACCTCCTCCTCTACAGCCACGGGCGTCAAAGAAAGCATGTGTATTTTAGCACATTACCCCAGTACAAATTGATTTAGATTAAAATAATCATTGTCTGTTAAACCTTTCCCCCGGTTTCCGTAGTAACCCATAGTAGTAGTACTTTAAATGCGTATAACTTCGCCATCTGTTGGAATATTTTAAAACTAACTTCAGAAATACGTTCAGAGAACATTTTACAGTATGTTGTATAACAGTTGTCATTTCTTTCAGCTGTTTAGGATTTTAGATCTGTGTTTAGAATCAGCTGTAACACAACTTTTGTCAACCAAGGGTCACGTAAAACATGGCGGTCGGACAGAACGTTATGCATGAAAGTAAAATTGAAGAAATACTAGGAGAAAGTTATGCTTCTGATTTAAATTACGATTCTAGTGATAGTTACAGTTCAGGTGTAAGTGATTTTGAATTGGAACTGGATTAATCAGAAGAAGAAGGAGAGATAGGCCAAGGTGATGTTTCTCAACCGGTTAAAAGGTTATGTTTACCTAAAAGACGTAGTAATAAGCGTAATACTAATATTTCAGTAAAATGGTCCAATAGATTAAATTTTACAGAGCCAGAACCTTTTAAAAATTACTATATTGGATCCATACATGATTTAATACGTTAACTGAATATAAGTGACAGGTTTAGCCATTTAAGAGGTCTGGTATGAGGCACTTTGTGTCAATTAGAAAACAGTACAAGTTCACTTTTCAGTGGTTAAATTCCCCAAGCCCGTTTAACTTAACTTATACCACAATTACTATAACCAGCAGACTCACTTAATCCTAAAATTCAAGTTTTAAATTTTATCAGAACAAACTAAGCTCACTCGAATATAAAATAAAGATTATTATAGTTAAAATTTTATTTAAAAAAACTCAATGTGCAAAAGTACTAACCTGTACACCACCAAACCCATACAAAGCTAAGAAGGATTCACACTCAAAAGCAATGTCATCGAATTTCCATTCAAACAGATGTACAAATGGTCCTGAGTAACTGCTTCGGCTAGACACTATCAGGCATGCAAGCACCGTCACCAAGTTTAGCCAACCCATGGTTCAGCCTAAAAATTAAAATATTAAAAATTTTTGAACTTCTAGCGATAGATATGTGGATGATACTATATGTATGTTTAACGGTAATAGTAGACAATTGGAAAACTTAAATACCTAAATGGAATCCACCCAAATATTCAGTTCACACTGGAAATCGAAAAACATAAAGAATTAAACTTTCTGGATTTACGTATATCTAAACATAACAATAGCCATAGTTTTGACATATACAGGAAACCAACCACTACAGATACAACCATCCATGCCACATCTAACCATCCATGCCACATCTAACCATCCTCACACTCATAAGCTTGCAGAGTACCATAGTTTTATAAACCGTTTACTGAACATTCAGAAAATTTCAACAAGGAACTTGGCACAATTAAACAGATTGCTGTCTCTAATGGTTACCACCCGAAAACAATAGACAAACTCCTTCATAAATACATGCATCCGAAAATTAAAACTCCCAAAAACAAAATTAAATATGTCTTCATTGAATATGGTAATAAGCTTGAATACACGCTGAAAAAGGAACTAGCAAAACTCGACATTATGCCGGCTTACAGAACTTCTAACAATTTAAAGAAAGCTCTGAAGCACAAACAAATTGACAACGAGTTTGAAAACTCAGGTGTATATAAAATAACCTGTTCCAACTGTCCTAAATTTTATATTGGCCAAACAGGACGAACATTCGCAAGAAGGTTCAAAGAACATATTCCTAAACGCAAAATTGCCGAACAAAAGTCAAACTTCGCTAAACATTTAATAGATGAGGACCACTCTTATGATAACATCCACAGTAATTTAAATATTTTACATAAATGTAAAAAAGACAACCTCCTTAACACACTTGAGCAGTTAGAAATATATAAGGCCACAAAATCACAACAGGACAGTCTTTTAAATGATAAAATAGGTACTCCATAGTTCAAATGCCATATTCAACACAATTATATCCATGCAAACATCAGTGGAGCATGTTGACTCACTGAACACAAACATTATGAGTGGAGACCACCTTCTTTAGCAGTGTGCACTTGACTTCCACAGTGAACCATGCATGGTGATCACCTTTCCTGTTTCAATGTTAAAAACTTATATAATGTTTTAGTTTAAGTGTTTTTATAGTGTGTGTTATGTGTATTTATTTACTATGACTGTGTTTGAATATCTGACGATGACATCATAGCAATGTCGAAACCGGTAAAATAAAAACAAACAAACAAGGATTGTGACGGACCATATAAGGTAATAAACAAATTTCTAATATTAAAATATTGTTCAAGCTTTGTACATCTTATATAATATCTTGTTTCTTATTTATTTATTTACAGCAGCTAGTCGACAATGTACATTCTGTAATCACTATCAAAATTTACATAATAACAAATTTATTTATAAAAAAAGTAGAAAAACAATATCTTCTAGCATTGCTTAAACATATTATACATTACTCTACTGATGGATGCCCCATGAATTCATTTATGGAATAAACATTTAACTATTTTAGTAATTCTTTTTTGAAGGTCCTTTCCTCTGTAATTATTTTAAGTTTTTCGGGAAGACTGTCATGGAGGATGGACACTGAAATTTTGGGTGATTTACCGGTTATATTAGGTCTGTGGTTGGGAACGGTTAAAGTTTTTGTTTGTGCGGTGTAGTAATTGCTGTTTTTGGGACTATTTTTGAATGAAATTTAGAAAAGAGAACCACCGCCATAATATAGACAGAAGGGAAAGTGAAAATGTCAAGTTTTCCAAAGAGGGGAAAGCATGTGTCCCTAGGCTTTTTTACCAAAAATAGCCCTGACTGCATACTTCTGTAGTTTGAAAACTCGCAGCATTAGACCCTTCGATGCATATCCCCATACTGCATGTGGTAGTTAAAAAGACCATAGTAAGCTGTTCTCAGAACTGATGCTACGATAATTTGATAAACTTTTTAGGACATAGACTGATAAATTCAATCTTGCAGATAGCTTTTGTCTTACATCTCAAAAAGAAAAATGGGAACACTTATACGATAATTTGACTATCTTTCACAATAAAATTTTTCTAAACTGGATAAATCTATCTAGCCAAAAATTTACTTAGTTGAAAATTGTATTAACTTGCAAGTATTCCAACAGTAAAATCTAGAAATTAATGTTCTACAAATTTTGTCCTCTAAAGTTATACAGTAGAGTCAAGCTATTCCGAAAATCCGCTTATTCCGAACAGAGTTCAGAAAAATACCGATTTATTACATAAAAACAGGAGAAATGAAAAAGACATTAATGAAAAAAGTACATTTATTGTTATACAAATAAGTTAAATAGAGACATACATGAGCCTAAGCTTGATGAAAACGCCTGAAACCAAATTGGAATGAAAGCTGGTTTTGTTTCCTTCAGTTTTGCGGGAAGGAAGTTACCACAACAATCATCCGGTGAAAAGGATACTGGGTCCGTCAGAAAGAAGGAAGGATTAGATACAACAGCTAGGCACTAGTAGTGTTCATCCATTTTCTCCTCCGTTTTCGTTATCTTGAACGAATTTTATTTTTTTGCCGATCTTTTTTCATGACGATGCAGTACTTACGGACAGACTGCGAGTTGACAAAACGGATAGTTTGAACAACCTATCCCTTCCGATTTTAGAAGAAAACAGAATCGTAAAGCAAAGGAAGGAAAAAACGGATGGTGTAAACGAATCAAGAGCATTTGCCGCGTCTACGTGTGATATGAGTTCAGTTTGAGCGTTCACCTCCTCCTCGCTTTCCTCCGGCCATACGCAGTATATCGGTGAAAGTAAGAAACTTTGTAACAGCTCCGTATTGCTGAAGCTTATCAGCTGTTAACGTTGGCGGTGATTTTTAAATAATTATAAAGCCAGTGTCGCTATCGAGTGTCATAATCAATACTAAGTTTTGAAGGAAGTTTGTTGTTTTATAAAACTTCTTTTTTCCTTAACGGTTCTGAAAAAGAGAACCATTTAAATATTTGAAGTTAAATTACAATTGTATTTTCTTATTAAGAAAAAACACTTTTAGTTTTTATTTTTATTAAAAGATTGCCAAGGTATCAGAAAATGAGGAAATGAACTAACTGATCAGACCATCAATCTATTGATTTCTGCATCGACATTGAAAAACTTCAAATTAATGGTATAAAAATTCCACAAAATTTATTATCAACTTCTCTCTATCCATACTGCAGTCAAGTCTAGGATCTTGTCAGTGAAAAAACAAAAAGGCCGACAGATGGAAACTAAATGCTTTCCAACCTATGTTTATATGAACTTCCTTACTTTAATCTTTAGAACATGTCCTCATAGTTTCTTTGATTATTCCTAAATCGGCTTCTAGATAATTTGTTGCATTCATAAATTCTGATAGTAATAATACAATTTGTATCTTATAATCCTGTGTTAAAACTCCAACTTAAGAAAATCTATAGCAATTCAACAACTTAAACCATCTTGTCGAGAATCGTATTTTGAGAATGACATGTTCACAATGGAAAACTTTATATAAATGTTCTAAATTAGTCCTATTTACACGATAACATTGCACACGTTCTAACTTCAACTTCTCAAGAACCTCTCTTACTTGTATAAAACATTTTCACCAAACATTTACATAAAACAACCAAAATATTAGCTTTGTATGTAATGGTTTTCTAAAATGTCACATGGGATAAATAACTTCTTTAATGAATATTCCGACGTAACATTGAATCATAAATTTATTAACCAGTTGTTCAACATTACTCAAGCTCATCTGGGATAATGAAATGGCTAGTTATTTTTGAGACACTGTATAATAATACTCACAATAGTTTAGGTGCATATATAGAAAATCAATTTATGATTAATAGTTGTTGAACAAAAGTTTACTAAATAAAGTACTGTGTCTAATTATTGAGTATGTAACACTCTTAATGGATTTTAATTCTAGATTTATTAAATAGGCTGTGCAGTTCACAGTTTTTTTAAGCACAGATGATTTGTCCATAAGGGCTGCAGCCCTTCCTATTTTAAGAAACACAAAATTATATCATAATTTTATTAAAAACTGAACCTTTTGATTTGATAGTGGAAATAGATTGCAACAAAAACAATTGTAAAGAAGCGAGGTTATCATATTGTACTGTACCTACGTAGTGAAACCGTTATTTTTACTGAGTTTCAATTGTAAAGAAAAGCTCTGTCTATTAAAGATGAAACAGCTCCATTTAAGCAATTCAGTCCTTTCCCCAATAAAGATGACAAGCAGCAACTGGTTAAAATTAAACAAAATTTAGGTTTTTCGTTACACACTTACACATTTAAAACACTCTTACATTTAATAAAACATAAATATAACAATTTATTGCAAATAATCTCAAAAGTCTTTTTGATAACCCTTCTTGACCTTCAAGATAGTATAAAACAGTAAATAGAGTCAATCCGTAAATGAAACGTCTAAACAATTTCAACTATATTTATTGATGTTGAAGTTGTGTCAAAGGATATTAGGCCAGTCGGTAAAGGTCAATTTTGACCAAAAGTACCAGTAATTTGCAATACGGCTGAATTTTTTTTTATAAGTACATTAAAGTATGTAGATTAACATAAAAAAAAGTTTACCAGTCTATCAATTTCCCAAAGTCGAAAAAAAAATCGATTATCATTTTTTTTTCGATTATCCTTAATATTTCGAGCTGGGATGAAGATAGAGGAAAATAAAAAATACCACTGTGTAGGGGAGGTATTTTTCAACAAAAAAGGTCATGTGTATTTATTTCGTCCGAGCAATGGTTTGTCTGGAAAAAATTCGATAATGCAGGTATGTATTTTGCAGCAGGGGAAATCACTAAAAGGGGACATCTTATTCATATATGAAGCGTTGGCTCATTCTAAATTGGCCGAATTTTAATATATCGAATTGAAACTTGACATAGGACTTAAAATATATATTTTAAACAATTATGCTGAGTCTCAGCTTGTTATCTTGAAAATTACCCTATCTAGAGCCCCTTGACTAATTAATGGGTTTCTCGATTTTAGGAGTACCGGAACCACCAATTCATTTTAAACAGCTCCAGTTTAGAAAATTTTCAAAATATCAACCTGAAAGTTTTTTTACAAGTTAAATATATATATTTAAACAAGTTCAAGGAGTATAAACCTTTTTCATTATTTACTTTTAAAAGCACAAGTAAATTAAAAAAGTATAATTTTAGACCTTTTTAGATTTTTCATCAAAACGCTTGAGTTGATCAGCTGCAGATTAGTAATTTTTATAATATAGTTTTTAAAATAAGTATAGCAAAAAAACAATTGTATTTTTAACTTCTGTACCAATTTTTAAATCGATATGTTCAAAAATGTCGAAAATGGAGTCGTTGAATCCAAAAGTGTTATAGTTAAAACGAGATAGGTAAAACAGAAGACTATTTTCAAGCGCCTCGTTTTTAAAAATAACAAGAAAAAAATTGTTCATACTTACTAAGAATATTTATACTGGTGTACTCAACTTGTAAAACAAATTGGATGTTGATATTCCAAAAAGTTTCTAAACTGGAGCTGTTTAAAATGAATTGGTGGATCCGGTACTCCTAAAATCGATAATCGAAATCGACTCCTAGATCGGGTCATTTTCAAGATAACAAGCTGAGACTCAGCATAAATGTTTAAAATATATATTTTAACTCCTATGTTAAGTTTCAATTTGATATATTAAAATTCGGCCAATTTAGAAGGAGCCAACCCTTCATATATGAATAAGATGTCCCCTTTTAGTGATTTCCCCTGCTGCAAAATACATACCTGCATTATCGAATTTTTTCCAGACAAACCATTGCTCGGACGAAATAAATACATATGACCTTTTTTGTTGAAAAATACCTCCCCTACACGGTGGTATTTTTTATTTTCCTCTATCTTCATTCCAGCTCGAAATATTAAGGATAACCGAAAAAAAAAAGATAATCGATTTTTTTTTTCGACTTTGGGAAATCGATAGACTGGTAAACTTTTTTTTATGTTAATCTACATACTTTAATGTACTTATAAAAAAAAAATTCAGCCGTATTGCTAATTACTGGTAGTTGTAACCTATACCGACTGGGCTATATATTAATGGAGTAAACCTAAATTCAAAATGGTTTCAACATACCTTATAAAACAAAATAATTGTTTCCTGGTAGACAGGAGTGCTAACATCAACAGCTGACCACTATTACTCCAACGCCTGCCACTGCCACTTAGCTGTTGCTTTGTTAACAAACATAGTTTAGTCGCAGTAGTCCTTGACAGCTATAACATAAATAGACAATTTGTATTATTTCTTAAGTCATTGTATGCGAAGGAGTTTTAATTCTTGAAGTAACTAATTGATTTTTGTGTTGCTCTTGATTTATTTATAAAACAGATTTATGAGGGTTAAACAAAATATTGACATACATGTACAGAAAATTGATGCGTAACAAAAATCAAGTTTTTATTCATCTAAACCAGTGATGGGCAAAGAACGGCCCGATGGCCAGATCCAGCCCCTAGACTTGTGTAATCCAATCTGTGACAGAGTTCTGAATGACAATATATATTATTTACCATGTTTCTAAAAGAGAACAATGCTCAGCTTACAATCATTAAAGGACGCTTCAAAAAGATCAGACGTTTCTCAAGAATTTCAAGAAGTCCTATCGACTTTAAAAGTACTCATACCTAAATATGCAATATTACAATTGATGGGATTTCACCAAGTATGAAGGTGAAAATCTAGTTTTGTATATCCTGAGAACATAGTTGTATTTCTTCAATATGTTATACATGAAGATACCCTGGGTAAATCTGCCATAGACATGAGACAAATGCTTGATGTAATTATTGAAGTCGTAAATAATATTAGATTTTGAGCCCTTACTCACTTACGATTGACTCTCACTCGCTAGATTCAATGCTGTCTGAATACACTGATGTAGCATACTCAACTACACCAAAATAAGGTGGCTTAGAGCGAGTTTTTCTAGGGAAACACATAAAGTTTTGACTCGCATAGTTCGCTAGTGCCGAATCGCACCATCATGAGCGCTAGAGGCAGTTGTGTCAAAGATGGCTGCCTTCACTGGATCCAAGCGTGCTTGCTGTGAGTTTTGGTTCGAAGAATCAAAGTTGGCGACAACAGTTCAGCGTAGTTTCCGTACCAAGTACGCTAAAGATCCTCCTAGTAGGCCTACAATTTATGAGCGGCATAAATGTTTTGTAGAACCAGGGTGTTCGGTAAGACACAAGAAATTACCAAGTACATCTGACGAAGTCGTTGGGCAAGTGAGACAAAGTTTTGTTAACAGCCCTATGAAATGGACCCGGCGTATATCTCGCGAGCTGCAAGTCCCACATACGACTGTTGGGCGAGTGTTGAAAAAAGGTTTGCATTTAAAACCATACAAATTTACGATTTTACAAGCAATAAAAGACACTGATAAGATTGCCCGTAAGAACTTCTGTGCGAATGTATTAAATCGAGTGGATGAGGATGAACATTTCTTGGATAACATAATCTTTTCTGACGAGTCGACTTTTCATTTAAGTGGCAAGGTTAACACATAACTGTAGGATTTGGGGTAGTGAAAATCCACATCAAACATTGCAACATGTTCGTGATAGCCCTAGCCCTTAATGTTTTTTGTGCATTGAGTAAGAACAAAATTTACAGCCCCTTTTTTTCCAAAAGAGAACCATCAACGGGATAGTGTACCTGGACATGTTACAACAATTTTTGATACCACAGATCAATGAGAATGACGAAGAACACAATGTTTATTTCATGCAAGATGGCGCACCACCTCATTACCTGACGTCCGAGATTTTCTGAATTACCACTTTCCAGGTCAATAGATTGGCCATGATGCGCCAATTGCATGGCCACCACGTTCCCCAGAATTGACACCGCTAAATTTTTTCTTTGCCGGCTTCTCTACCTGAGCTTAGAACGAGAATTTATGCCGCCGCTGAGCAAGTTACTCCTGCAACGCTACAGTGAGTTTGGAATGAAATGCAAGTTTGACTACCGATGGGATGTGTGCAGGATCACCAACGGAAGCCACATAGAGCATCTTTAGTTTAAGGTAAACAAACTTGATGTGTTTCCCTACAAATTGACACTACAATCACCTCTGTAGGTTCTCTGAATAAATATGATTTTTCAAAGTTGTAAAGTACTTTTTGAAACACCCTGTATTTAAGCAAGAAAATGCTCTATAGTCTAGAATGTAATCATAATGTTTAATTTTATTAGTAAACATATTAAATAAATGTAAACAGCATAGGCTATATATTTCAACAAAATTAAAAAAAAACAAATTGTAGTAAAAAACCTTAAAAATAAACTTACCTCACGGCATGTTAATAATTCACCAAGTTTTACACAACAGAAAAATGGTAACACTGCCATACTCCTCTAGTCCAATACCAGACCAACTAAGAGTCATTTTAGTTGTAAATTTATCTAAAAAAAACTCAATAAGTTATTGGCTGTCGGGATGAATGTAATAACTTAACAATTCAGTAGCCTAAACACTAAAATTCCAAAAATTTTAATAGACTCTAATTGATAAGTAGGCTATAAATACTAATGAAAAAATAATTTCAAGACAATACACCTGACACCTGATACACAATAACACCTGACTAAGCTACATTCCAACTTTCGCGTTAGAAAAAGATGCAAATGTATTACTAAACATGATAGTCACAGCTTGGTTCTAATTTTCATAAAGCAATACACATCTTGCATATATAAAAGACTACCTGAATACTCGTGCTTCGCTACAGGAAATTTGTTTTTTTCATCACTATGATTCATAATTAATTGTAATATTTTTCTCTCATTTTCTTTCATCTATTATTTCACGACAGTGAATTATAACATGTATTTTCAATTAGTTTGATATTTATTGTTCACTGCTTGCCCGTCAATCGTCTTCGTCATAGTATGTGTGCCGAATAAATTAAATCAATAAAAAAATTAAAAAACCAGAGTGAAGAGCGTCTTCTTTTTCAACCGCTAAATCTACAGACTAGTAAATCACAGTCTTAACTAGATGTTTTCAGATCACCCAGATACGCCTTTAATATGCGAATGTATAGATCGGGATTGTTTTGATCAGCTTACGTCTAAAATATTTTCTTAAAATGAATAAGTGCCAAATTTCAGCTCTCCAGCTTTAAGGAAAGAATACCAATTAATATTTATTAGTTTTAGTTGTTTTTAGGGGTTGTTATTACATTTTCAATCCTTTCCACCAGCACGTATCAAAATGTAAACCTGGTTTATTTTTTATATGTATCTTCGTATCTTGTAAGAAATAAATGTACAAAATTTCAGCTTTCTAGCTTTAAGGAAATTATAACAATGTTTATTGTTTTAGGGGTTGTTTCAACCCTTAAATGCCAAATATTTTAAAATCTTTTCTTAGTCCGCCTCAAGCCAATATGAGCAATATGTGTACCAAATTTCACGTTCCTAGGCGGTACCGGTATTTAATTAATATTTATTACCCCCCCACAGCATTTCATCCCTTAGCAGAAAAAATGTAAAACTGGTTTACTTTTTATATGTATTGTGTAAAAATAAATGTACAAAATTTTAGTTTTCTAGCTTTAAAGAAATTATAACAAACAACACTTATTGTTTTAGGGGTTGTTTCAACCCTTAAAAGTCATATATTTTAAAATTCTTTCTTAATGCGCCTCTAGTGCCTACGACAAATACGAGTGCCAAATATCATGTTCCTAGAACTGGAAGTTTATTTTTAGATAAAATAACAAACAATATTTATGGTTTAGGGGTTGTTTCAACCCTTACAGATAATATATTTAAACATTCTTTCTTATTGCACCTCTAGCCCCTGTGACAAATATGTGTACCAAATTTCACGTTCCTAGGCGGTAGGGTTTTTGAGATATATAACAAACAATATTTATTGTTTTAGGGGTTGTTTCAACCCTTACAGGCCAAATATTTAAAAATCCTTTCTTTTTTCGCCTCTAGCCCCTATGACAAATATGTGTACCAAATTTCACCTTCCTAGGGGGTAGGGTTTTTGAAATATATAACAACAAATATTTATTGTTTTAGGGGTTGTTTCAACCTTAAAAAGTCATATATTTTTAAATTCTTTCTTAATGCGCCTCTAGTGCCTATGAGAAATAAGTTTACCAAATTTTACGTTCCTAGGTTTTTTTTTAGATATATAACAAACAATATTTATTGTTTTAGGGGTTGTTTCAACCCTTACAGGTCAAATATATTAAAATCCTTTCTTAGTGTGCCTCTAGCACCTATGACAAATATATATACCAAATTTCAAGTTCCTAGGTGGTATTGTTTTTGAGATACTGTGATCAGTCAGTGAGTGAGTGGGTTTTCGATTTTATATATAGATATATATATATATATATACATTTCTCTGTTATATTAGATATTATACAGCCTAAGTACAGTGTGTAAAATTATAATACCTCTATCATCACGTAAATCAGAAAACTTTTATATTTGCAGTTGATAAACACACTAAACAAATGATCTAATTATATAAGTACGTGCATATAAACTACACAACAATTCAAGCTATTTCCAATTTTCTTTAAGACTTGACTACTAAAACATGTCATAAAAAAGCCTAACCTTCCCAGTTTGAACTCACAATTCAACATTCAATCAGTTATAATGTGCTCAGATTTGAGCATCACTGCTCTTTCCTATAAAAAAAGTCGTCATCTGCAAAGATTTCAGCAGGGAGGCGAGTTGTAAACTACATCAGCTATTATTTTGTTCAGGACAAGACAAGTTTTTAAAAAGACATTTTAGTTTGCGCAACTTGCAACTTTCGGTACATGTTCAATGCTAATTACACAGAAGTTCTTAAACATGCACTAATTATTAATTATAAATTTAGTAAACTTACATATTACAATATGCCCTTATAGGCCTCTACTTATATTTTATAAATTATTAGAAAAATATAAACATTGTATTTAATATTAAATATAGTGTATTCTATAGAAAGGTGACATAGGCTAATACAATTGTTATGTTGGTCTCATAGTCAACTGAAACCGTTGTTATAATATGTATATTTCTTTTATATTTGTTTATAAAAAGTTTGTTTCTTAACGTGATTGATGTTTTTTGAAAAGTCTTTAATGGTAGGGCAAAATTAGGGCAAAATTAAGGCCAGAAAACAAATAAATCAGGAATTCATCAAATGTTTTATTTGGATAAAATACATAGAATTAATACTGTACAGTAGATTTTCAGAAATCTTAAAACATAATGCACAGATTATGAAAGTAGTGTAAGGAAATTGTAAACATAATGATTAAATTGAACAGTCTTTTTGTTTATTGATTAACTACTAAATCTACCAACACGAGTTACGATGAAAATTTGTTTTATTGTTATAATACTACTAGGGCCCCTGCTCGCTTCGCTTTCCAACCCCGGCGGAAACCCATGACAAAGTCAATGCAAACAGATTATTATATAGGTACTGTAATTTTTCATGGAAATGACGATTGAATGGTGCCCTAT
This sequence comes from Philaenus spumarius, assembly GCA_018207615.1. Taxonomy (NCBI): domain Eukaryota; kingdom Metazoa; phylum Arthropoda; class Insecta; order Hemiptera; family Aphrophoridae; genus Philaenus; species Philaenus spumarius. Next base: position 216,508 of record JAGFPH010000799.1, read on the forward strand.
AGCCTACATGTAAAAGTTGGAAACACATAAATCGGTTGCGTTCTTCATTCAAGTGATCAAAATCGGCACGACCCATGACCATCCCCAATGATTCGAATTATGGCATGTATTTTAATTTCCCCATTAATATTTAAATAATCAACATTTCGGCGCAACTTTACTATTCGACTCTAGGCTGACCTAGAGCTAACAGAAATGCAAAAATATAATGATAAAAAAATACCTAACAGGTTCTAACCTAACCTATTTAGTCACAGTATGTTTACCTGTATTCAACATTTAATAGTAGAATGTAAAACAACGTCGTTGTCTGCAAAAATATTAGGTTAGAGTCGAACAATAAAGTTACGCCAACATTTCAAACAAATTTTGATAATACCAACTAAATTATAGGAAACAATTAGCTTAGCTATAGGTGTAATGTGTAACATCAGATGTTTGACTTATATTACAGGAAGCCTTTTCTTTGCCTTTACCTAATCTAAAAAAAACTGTTAGCTGTGAAGAATAATTACCTGATTCTAAATTTGCCAAATTGGTTATAAATAAACGTATTTTGGTTCATTGTAGGCCTAACTTAAAATTATGTTAAGTTTGTTATCCAAATTAGCTATTTTATTTATATGTAACAATAGAAGCTTGAACTGAATTATAATACAGTAATCATTTTCGTTGATTTTTTCTAACTTAACAGTTAGAAAAAATTTAACTTAAAAGTTACTGTAAACTGATTAAAATGGTTGCTATGGAAATGAATATAAACAACCATGTGTTGATCAAGGTCACTAGATCTAGTGATCTTGATCAACACAACCTTGTGTGTTGATAAGCTTTTGATTCAAACAGCTGTTTTATCTGTTATAAGGCTGGAAGTTACCCCTTACCGCTGAATTTCACTATTTTTACGCTTAAATTTAAAAAAAATCCTCTCTTAAGCCGCGGTCCGACTAGGCTAGTTACCAGCCGCTAGTAACTAGCCTCTGGTGATATTACCAGCAACCAGCGTAGTCTGACCCAGCACTAGCAGCAGGATAATGCCAGCGGCTAGTATTTACTAGCCGAAAACAGAAGTCGAACATGTTTAACTTTTTAACGCTAGCTACCATCCGCTAGCAGTCACGTGACCTCCTCGCTGGCGCCAGCCAGCCTATGTGAGCCCCTAGTAGCTCACTAGTGACTGGTGAAGGAGTTGTTCCCAATATAAAATTACAACTATGTGGAATTAAATTATACCTTTGATTATGGACAATCAAGGATTATACTAAAATGTTGAATTAATTCTGTTGAATCCTGGTCTTGTAACCATTATACAACCATGTCATTGATTGTTTTTATTTTTTATAATCAATATTTTAAATGCATTAGGGAATAGTGGTTATTATTGTCACGTTTATTAAAATAACATTCATAAAATGAGTACCTAGTTATTATTAACAGCTAAAAAATCTAAACTCAGAAATTAAATTGTAGGTAGGCCTACAATTTTTGTTATTTAAGATTTATTATAATACTGTGTTTTCAAGACAACAACAGTCACTTTACTAGCGGCTAGTAACTAGCCTTGCACATTCAAATGTGAACCCTTTCTCCTGCGCTGGTTGCTGGTGATATTACCAGCGGCTAGTTACTAGCGGCTGGTAACTAGCCTAGTCGGACCGCGGCTTTAGTGTATGTCTATGCTATGACCCCTTGAATATAGGCCTACCTTAAACTTTCGTAATAGTATCTAAAGTAGTTTTTGCTCCACGATGAGTCTTTTTTTTTTTTTCTCTCTTGTTGCCTATTTTATAGGCGGGCTCGGAGTTTCCATGTAGCCCAAGTATCCACTGTTTCATTATAATATGTCCAATTTGCTTTATTTCTTGTTACGGTTGCCATTTGAATGGTATATTGTAATAAATATAGTATGGGGAAATTCTGTTAGTAGGAAAACACATGTGATAAAAAATAAATTCCACCATTATTCTATGTCAGCCATTCAGCCAGGACAAAGCCTCTTAATATATGATACAAGAAACAAAATAAGTTATAGCTGGCTACATTATAATTACTATATTTACATAATAGCAAACAATATACCATTATTAAAACAGCTGACTTTTATCATTTAAACAAATATGCTATTAAACTGGCATAGAACTTTCAGAAACAGCTGATCATATTCAAAACTCAAAAGTTAAATACCATTTATTTTATTATAGTTGCCAACATAACCTATATTACTAATTTCTATTTCCTACGTTGGCATTTCTGTGTTTACTTTTGACATTTAATTTATTGTAGTTTTGTTTTGTATAAATGTAATATTTGTAATTTTTGTTAAGATCCTTTGTTAACCATTGCAAAACTGGCTGAATGTTTTGATTTTAAAATGGTTACTGGAACTTGACGTGATGATTACTTCAAATCTGTAGTACCTGATCTCAGGGTATTATACAAATGGATGATTTAAAGCATAAATTTTTAGATTTTATTAATATTCAGGTAATTTATATAATAATAAATATCATTAATACACTGTACCTACTAGCTAACAGAGGAAAATCAATCTTATAATATAAACTTGAACTGAAAGAATCAAAACTTCATGTTTGGTTACATCATTTTAAACTCAACCCAATTTAAAAAAAGTATTATGCTTACTAGGCCTATATGCTTTTTAAGGTTTAATACACTTTATGTAACAATAAAGCGCAAAGAGACCAAATTAAATATATGCAATCAAATATTATATACTTTCATCATAGGCCTACATACTATTTTTACTAATAATAGCCTAGTATTACTCGAACTTTAAATTTTTCTAAGGAAGGAAAATGTTCTAGCCTAGGCCTATATTTTGTATTAGTTTCAAATCTAAGGCAAAATAAGAAGGATTTTTGAATTTTAACAAGGCGGTTAAGGGTTAACCCTTGAGAACTCGCGCAGCATGTCGTCACACTGGAATTCGCGTGGTGTTTTAGACCGCACTGTATTAGTCAGGTGCTAGGACAAAATAAATACGTTATTAATTGTATTTTATAGTGGGCTATAATTTAAAGTATTAAAGAACTTATTTACATATAAAATAAAATAACAAAAAAAATTTTGCAAATGATTGTTTATACGAAAAAATTAACAACAACGAACACTCGCGCAGGGAAGAAACACAAGCAAGGGTTTAGTAAACGGACTATAAACACTATAAAACTAAAATCACTAAAATACTTAGGCTGGGTTGCATCAACCGGGATCAAATACCTAGATCAGTAAATCCTGGATCAATTATTTGATCCAGGTATGGTGCAATAGAAACAACTCATCAAAGTAGTTGATCCTGGATCAATTACAACTTTGATCCTAGATCAAAACTGATCCTGGTTGGTGCAACTCGGCCTTAGTGTCTAATATGTACAGTAGGCCTATTTACAGTTTATCTAAATAAAATAACAAAAACAAAATTTACAAATGATTGTTTATACGAAATAATTAACAACAACAAACACTCGCGAACTATCGGGAAATATCGTGATGAATCAATCAGTCAAGACTTGGTGTGTGATTTATAGAGATACAATCTTTTGTTTTTAATGTAAATTATGTTCTAAAATTTATAATAACAAAAATTGATTCATATTTTGATAAAGTGTTTACATCATGGTAAATACTGGAGAATGGACAATTGATTAGGATTGTAGGCTTTTATCCAACATTGTAGGCTTTATTAGTTTTAACAACGAATTAGTGACATTGTTTTAAGGACAGATTAGAAATGATGGATTAAAATATCAGACTGACATTCAATTGACACGATTGACTCAATTATTAGGCAAACTTTAATCTGAAGCTATTATGTTGTTACACTTTCTATGTAAAATAATGATTTACTAGTCCTAAGTGCTACATGATTTAATTTTAAGGCTCATATATATGATATGAAGCCCTACATTAAAGCATTTATATGTATCAACTTGTTTTTCTACAAATTAGTATTGTTCTTATTTATAAGTTTTATTAAATTGGTAGGATAGTTAATTTATAAAAATATACATTTATAGGGTAATGCTGGTAAAGTACCAATAGTTGGCTTGAGCAGTGATGACGTAGATACGGGACAAAACATTATAGAGGAACCTGAAACATCGATTCCATCTGTAAAAGAAGACAAGGAAAAGGATGCTCAATCAGATAGAGATGTTCTTGAGAGTATTGAACCAGATTATTTTAAAGAAGACTTTGACGCTTGCTTACACGAGCTAAAAGTATGAGTAAAAATGTTCATTGTTGTGTATTATACCTAATTTAAACCTCAATTAGTTAGCTTATATCCTATTTTAGTAGTCAAGTTGATACTACACAGCTTTATTTTAACCCTAGAATGGCAATGTTAACGAAAATGGATTTTTTGGCGTTTGCAAAGCATTTTTTCAAAAGTTCGCC
>JAGFPH010000799.1:221026-269511 GCA_018207615.1 Philaenus spumarius
TCTGACAGTTGTAGGATTAAAAGATATTGTTTCCTATGATAATGACAATATTGATAAAGATACAACTTATCTTATGCCCTAAAAATTGATATAATCCATCACAAATTTATAGAGGATCTAAATGACCAAGCTACCTTCTATTTCAACATTTATTGTTGCAGGTGTGTTGTCAGTTTGAGGATTCTGTCTACACCAAACTGCAAGCGGCCTATAACCTACTTGGTAAGACTCAGATAGCTATGGATCAATTGCACATGCATTTTACATCAGCTGTTCATAACTCAGCCTTTAATGTGATTCATGAATACGCAGAGAACGATGCTAACAAGAAACAGTATAGCCAACTGTGTAAAGTAAGTGAGTTTTCCTTATAAATAAAATTGTACAAAATTGCTGTCTCAAAACCTAAACGTTAGTGGAAGGTGCCAAAATAGCAGTTTGTGTGACAGATTGTTATTACTTGTTTGTTTGAAATAGTTATTGTAAAAACCCCTGGATAGATATACATTTTGCTTGGACAGGTTTCATATGAGCTGTCACCAGCGCATGAGGGGAGGTGCAAGGCTGTAGTTTGAGGCCGCATGGGGACTGACAGAGACATTGTAGGGGAAACAAGAGCCTAACAACACAGATGAAACCTGTCCTCTTATACATTATGCTCTTGTTTTGTAAGATCTTTTTCCTAACAACGTTTCTTCCGCTGACTGTTTTGGTTTAATCAGTACTAGTTAAGCTTGCGTAACTCGAATAACAGAATTTTCCAGACATTTTGTCAATCACTTATCAGACCTATTTTGAAAAAGCATGGTGAAACATAGCACATGTTAATTTCAGACATCCAAACAAACTCCAGACATCCGTACCGAGCAAACCGTAAATCAAACGAAAAAATGTTTAAAATAAAATATTTAATTTGGACCTTTATCTAAAACTTTCTCGTGAACACTTTGTCTCTGACCAACAAACAAAAAACTTTCCAGCGGTGTGAAAATTGCATGTCATTATTAAAGTACATTGTTGTAATATTGATTTTTATTAAAATATGAAATAGGTTTTGTAATGGATTTTCTTTTACATCTTACGAATCGTATGGTTCTTATCTGCGTATCCGTGAAAGTTTCATAATTTTACATCGCTGCTAAGTGTATTAAATGTCAGTGTTATTGAAGCTCGGTTTTCGCTGTTTCACGCCACTCGGCTCAGTTTTCGTGGAGAAAACTAGAGTAGACAAGAGCGATTCCTAACGTTATCATTCAGGTTAGTACAATTTGGCCGAGGGCACGGTTAAAAAAATCGTACTGTACTAAGTTTTAATTTTTACCTTATAATTATTTTGTTTAACCTATTTTATAGTAACCTATAAACTTGTTCGTACATTTTACAATAAAAAATTACAAACTTGTACTCTTTAAACATTGTAGTATTAGTGTTTTACATCCTGTAGAAAACGCCTTTTACTTTAAAAATGATAATTAGTTTATGACTTTTTATCATAGTATAAATGACACAACATTTACTAAAATGAAATTAATCTTAGATTTTTTAAATTAGGAATTTAATTAATTACATAACGACTGTGGCTTTATGTGTTTACAGTGTGTAAAAGAAGGGGACATGATCAAATGTTTAGTAGATCTATGCAAATCATTATGGAAGATAGTTTTAAGTTACCATCATGTATACAAGTGGCATCATAAACCAAGTTCTCAACAACCTTCTACAGGTAACTTAAGTACTTTTTATTTCCACTCAACCGCCTCCTACTTGCATTAATTATTTTTGCGTTTACTAATTTTTTTAGTATCTATTATTTTCTTACCATTAACAAAAATTAAATATTTGTATTTCTACATACTACATCTAGAACTATCTGTTGTACACGGCTTTGGCCTTATTAGAAATAAGGAACCCTTCCCAAGCTTTTTCAAGAAATCATTAATTTGTGAAATAATATGTTTTATAATAATTAAACAAAAATATATATTTAGACTTTTAAATAATATTGTGTGTTGATACGTTACAAACCTTCTTTTTAGCATTCAAACAGTTACGAGGACTGTTTGGAAAGTAACCTCCATTTTTTTATAAATAAAACACAGAAGTAGATACAAAATTTTAAGTATATACATCTTAAAACTACGCCTTTCCTTTCCTTTTCAAGATAGTTTCCATGAACATTTAAGCACTTATAACTAACTTTGAAATTCCTTCTGCAAAAAAATCTCCCGCCTGTGCCTTGAGCCATCCGGTGACAGCATCTTTGAGTTCTTCATCTTCCTCAAATCGCTGGCAGCAAAGCCATTTCTTCATAATTATGTATAAAGAGGTGGAAGTCGCTTGAAGCCAAATCTGGGCTGTATGGTGGATGCCTAAAAACATCACATTTGAACTGGCCTAGAAGGTCTTTGGTTTTCTGAGCAACGTGAGAACGAGCGTTGTCGTGCAGGAAAATGACGCCAGATGGAAGAAGACCACGGTGTTTGTTTTGGATCGCCCATCGTAGGTTTTTCAGTGTTGCAGTGTACGAATCCGCATTGATTGTCGCATGAATTCAACCAGCAGCACCCCTTTTGAGTCCCAAAACACCGTTGCCATGAGCTTTCTGCCGGAAAAATCTTGCCGGGCTTTCGTTGGTTTGTGTGACGATGCCGTGTGACCCCACAACTTTGACTGTTGTACAGTCTCAAGATTCACGAACTTGACCCAAGTTTCATCTCCTGACAAAATTCTGTTCAGAAAAGATTCTCCTTCTTGGTCATAAAGCCCAGAGCCGAGGTCATTCGTTGAGTTTTGTGGTCCTCTGAAAGAATTTTCGGGTCCCATCAAGCACAAAACTTTCGGTAGCCTAACCTGTCAGTCACTATCTCGTACAAAACAGTCCTGGAAATTTGTGGATATTCTTCCGAAAGTTCTGAGATTGTAAAACGTCGGTTGTCACAAATTGCTGCATTGATTTTCTCAACCAGTTCATCAGTGACCACAGATGGTCTGCCACTTCTTTCTTCGTCATGGACATTTGTTCGACCATTTTTAAATGAGCGCACCCATTTCCGAACAACTCCTTCACTCATTATCTTTAAGCCATAAACAGTGCAAAGTTCTCTATGAATTGCTGCTGCTGAATATTGTTTAACTGTGAAAAATCGAAAGACAGCACGCACTTCACACTTGGCGGGATTTCCTATTGCAGCACACATTTTGGCAAGCGACCGAAAAAAAAACTAGCGCTCGGACGACCTTCACTCTACCACGGCTGGATGCCAACTGACCTCCACTTCCAACGCAGTGAGCAATTGAAGGTTACTTTGTGAACAACCCTCGTATTTCTTAGATTTATAGGTTGTATTTCTAAATGTTTAAAAGTTAAAATAAATGTAATTTTTCATTGCTGGTTTAAAAAAGTTATACCCATTAAATGACGTCTTCTATTATTAACCCACTGGCAGATCCGTTCCCGGAAGTTTACCATAGATCTTCGTGTCATAGAATGCTAGCAACTACTATGATTACCTCCTTAAGAGATTCCAGGATTGTAGGGCAATGATTGTAAAATTCTGCATTTAATACCACCAAAGGAAATAATCAGAAGCGAATAATTCTGGAGACCTTGGGGGCTGGGCAATGCCACTGTGCAAGGATAGGAGACGATCAAGAAATGATTCACTTAGAATTTCTTGAGAGCGCCAAGCAGTGTGAGGTGTAGGTCAGTATTGTTGGAGCCAGACTTCTCCTTCATGCTCCTCAACGAATTGGTTAATTCTGTTTCAGAGGAATGGCGGTAGTGTTTGGAATGAACTGTTTACTGCCTGGCCATCTTCTTCAAAAAAATACGGACCCCACACACCAAATTCGGCAATGCAGCACCAAACAGCAACATGAATAGAGTTATGTAATTAATTCCTGAGTAACTTGGGGTAGTTGGAATCCAGATTATGTAATAGAAGCATCCAGTTTAAACATCAATTTGATATTTGAATTTATATTGCTTTATACTAAATGTTTTAACGTAGAATGTTTACTAATTTTGAGTGAAGTTGGAACTAACTTTGAACTAACCATGTTTAGACGTCGGAGATTTTGAATCCAACATGACTGAGCAATACGTAAAACAGAAATTAGAGAACGGATTAAACAGGCTTTGGCATGACGTGCAGACGAGAGTGTCGGGTTTAGTGTTGGCTGCACAACTCACGCACTTCAAATTTGATGAGTTTTTACAAGTGCTTGCTGTGCTTCACAGGTATGATCTTATTAACTGTTATCATTTTATTACTAACTAGGGATTCTGCCCCTGCGTGCTCCGCACGCCAACCCCGTTGGAACCTTCTTGTACACGTAATCATATTTTGTTTTCTTTATAATAAAGGTGTAGGATTAAAAATAACCCCAAGGCTAAGATGGTAAATAATGTTAAATGTTCAAATCAAATTATTTTGTATATTTTAAAACAGCAGTTATAATAAAGGTTAAAAGAACCAACAAGGCTCAGGTCTACACTTTTATAAAAACCTAACCTAAAAGTTAGAAAGACATATAATTACTTAAAAGTTTGAAATCAGCTGTTAATGGAAATATTGGAGCAAACAGCTGTTTTATCTGTTATTTTATTAAATTGGTTGCTATGGTAATGTATGTAAATACATGTGATGGTTCATCAGTCTAGGCCTAACCTAAGATGTTTTCCGACTAAATTTGCAAATACTGAGATAAAATGTTTTGATCAAAATGAATTCTAGCCTATGTTACTCAGGGATAGTGTAGATTTTTATTAGTAAAACTATTTTTTCAATCGGTTCAGTAGTTCCAGAGATTACAAACAAACAAACAAATTTTACCACTTTATAATTAATACTAGCTGACCCGTACGGCGTTGCCCGTGGTAGATGGTATTTTCAGTCTTTTTAACATAATTGTATTATTTTTAAGTGTTCAGTCAGTGAGTGGTATTTGGCTTTTATACAGGGTGTATCAGGAAGAAACGGAAAGAATTGCAGGACGTGTTCTACTGGTGAAAATAATGAAAAAAGTTCCTATAAACATAGGTCCGAAAACGCTTCGTTTTCCAGATATCCGCCATTTTGTTTTTTGTACAAAATAATTCATATCTAGAGAACGGTTTGACTGATTGAGTTCAAACTTGGCATGAAGTTTAACCTAACAATGATATACCTCAAGAAAAATAAACGATTAAATCCAATCATGCGTTTTAAAATGGCGGCAAAACAGTTAAGTTATGTGTACTAATTGGTTTGTTCAACTCGGCATCCTATACAAACACAGTAAATACTACAATATTGTATGGACATTTGTTGTCATTACCTTTTAACTTAGCTATTATCCTTTATCCGATTGTTTTGACAGTTACACTATCCGATAGGGAATCAAAAGGGCTACAAAAAAGGTGTCTTGACATTTTTCGTTAAAATGTACGGTTTTGGAGTAATTTAGGTTTGAAATTTTCAAACAGCCGCCATTTTGAAACGCATGATTGGATTTAATCGTTTATTTTTTTTGAGGTATATCATTGACAGCTTAAACTTCATGCCAAGTTTGAACTCAATCTGTCAAACCGTTCTCTAGATATGAATTATTTTGTACAAAAAACAAAATGGCGGATATCTGGAAAACGAAGCGTTTTCGGACCTATGTTTATAGTACTTTTTTCATTATTTTCACCAGTAGAACACGTCCTGCAATTCTTTCCGTTTCTTCCTGATACACCCTGTATATATAGATCTCAAATAATAAAAGCACTATTGTCATAATAATAAAAGATCTGAAATTATGATTTTAGTAACTTTGATCCCCCCAAACCCCTCCTAAAAATTCGAAATATTTCAAACCCTTTCTTAGTGAGCACCTATGGCCCTAGAGGAAGCTACATACCAAATTTCATTCCAATCTGTTCGGTAATTTTGAAGAAATCGTGATTTAGTCATTTTTACCCCCCAAACCCCCCTAAAATTTCCAATTTTTTAAAACCCTTTTTTAGTGAACACTTATGGCCCTAGAGGAAGCTACATACCAAATTTCATTCCAATCCGTTTGGTAGTTTTGAAGAAATCGTGATTTAATAACTTTGATCCCCTAAAACCCACCTAAAATTTTGAATTTTTTCAAACCCTTTCTTAGTAAGCACCTATGGCTCTAGAGGAAGCTACATACCAAATTTCATTTCAATCCGTTCTGTAGTTTTGAAGAAATCGTGATTTAATAACTTTGATCCCCCCAAAATCGCCCTAAAATTTTGAATTTTTTCAAACCCTTTCTTAGTGAGCACCTATGGCCCTAGAGGAAGCTACATACCAAAATTTCATTTCAATCTGTTCGGTAATTTTGAAGAAATCGTGATTTAGTCATTTTTACCCCCCAAACCCCCTAAAATTTCCAATTTTTTAAAACCCTTTTTTAGTTAACACTTATGGCCCTAGAGGAAGCTACATACCAAATTTCATTTCAATCCGTTCTGTAGTTTTGAAGAAATCGTGATTTAATAACTTTGATCCCCCCAAAATCCCCCTAAAATTTCGAATTTTTTCAAACCCTTTCTTAGTGAGCACCTATAGCCCTAGAGGAAGCTACATACCAAATTTCATTTCAATCTGTTCGGTAATTTTGAAGAAATCGTGATTTAGTCATTTTTACCCCCCAAACTCCCTAAAATTTCCAATTTTTTTAAAACTCTTTTTTAGTGAACACTTATGGCCCTAGATGAAGCTACATACCAAATTTCATTCCAATCCGTTCGGTAGTTTTGAAGAAATCGTGATTTAATAACTTTGATCCTCCCAAAATCCCCCTAAAATTTCGAATTTTTTCAAACCCTTTCTTAGTGAGCACCTATGGCCATAGAGGAAGCTACTATACCAAATTTCATTTCAATCCATTCGGTAGTTTTTGAGAAATCGTGATCAGTGAGTCAGTGGGTTTTCGCTTTTTTATATATAGATAGATTAGTATAGACTAGGGACTCTGCCCCTGCTCGCTTCACTCGTCAATCCCTGCGGTGACATATGGTAATGCCAATGCAAACTACAAAATTCCTAATTTTGTTCATAATTTTCACATTGTTAAAATTTTTTAATATGACTTTTTACGGAAATGATGATTAATCAGGACAGAGGCCTTTGGATCTAAGTTGGGTGATGGAAGTAGGTGTGACCTGTACATAATGTAAGACATAGATCGAAATAGACACTCAATATCCCTAATTTTGTCCATAATTTTAATATTTAACAACAGTAATTTTTAAATATTTTCGGAATAAAAAGTTGCCTAAAATATTCTCTGAAAAGTCCTGTAACTATGTAGGGACCTTTCTTATTAAAGACTACTCGCTTGGCTCTAATTATGTCGTGAGAGTATCATATACTTGCTACAATAACTCAGACCCCATCAAGAATATTTTAACATATCTTTAATTCCAATAACAGATAGACTATTAAGTACAGTGCTCTACTAACATGTTCAGAAACAATAAGCTTTAATATTTATACATCCTATGCCTAACTCTACGGGCAAAACTGAGTTCAAATAATATATCTCCTTCCCAAAGTTCTCAGATACGGATATCACTCAAATAAATAATTACTTTAATTATAAAACAAACATTTCTGATTCTTCTCAGCTTGGTGCTAAAACAATTTCCCCAAATATTTGCAAGAAATGTTCCCTCGCCTTATTGTGTCCTCGTGGCTTCTTACGGTCAGCTCGTCTCGCCCCGACATACACCTACACTGGTTCCGCCCAAAAAGCCCCGTCCCGAATTTATTCCCCTCTATTTAAAATCTCTGTCCCCACTCAGTTTTACTCGTCCAGCTCGCTCGTTGGTTTACTACAAAACTATGCTATTTGACTTCATCGTGTGTTGCACCGTACCAATAAAATTCTACTTCTGATATGATCTATATCTATAAAATTAAAATATAAATTAACTAATCTCCCTCGTCTCACTTCGTAACAGTCCTCTACATGTTAATGAAAGTTTTGTCATAGTTTATATCTTGAAATCACAGACGGACACTTCAACTTTCTTTATATGTATAGATAAAAGGGTTTCCCAATAAGAACTTATCGAAACTGGTTAGGTTTTTATTAATCATCGAGCTTGAGTTGTGAGAAGATATACTCGGATGAACACAGAATCTAAACTTCCAACGGCAATGTAGACATCTTCATAGATGCACTAGCTACAGCCTATAACTAACCTAACAGTGTTTCATGCCCTGTGTTTGTACAAAACTAAAAGTAGTGTGGCTTAAACCTGTGTTACATTAGTAAGGCGTTAACAATTACCCTAACATTAACTATATAACTAAACTAATAATAATCTCAAACGATGCATTATTTTTGTTTATATTAATATAGAGTTTAATATGGGTAATTATTCATTATTTTCTTATATTACCAAGCATCTATTGTGTTATGTTTAGTTACATTTTCAATAATACAGAATTTTCTATTTTAAAATGATGGTTCTCATCTAAATAATGTTTAGCCATAGCAGATTTATCTGGCCTATTGTACTTTAAATGAAAACATTTTCTTGTCTTCATGCTTCTTTTGGTTAGGCCTATATATTTCTTCGGACACATTTCACAGTTTATACAATAAATTCCAGATTTGTCCTGTTCTTGAATTTTATCTTTATGATTTCCTAACATTTTACCAAGATTACTCTTAGCTGACTAAGCTACATTTAAATTTGCATATTTAGCTAGGGATTTTTGAACAAAATTAGACAATGGTGGAGCATACGTTGTTTTAACCCATCGTTGTTTTAGGTTTTTTGCTTTCCAGGGTAGATCGCGATTCCTTAGTTTTCTTGAATTTAATTTTCTTCACTATGTTGTCTATCAATTCTTTAGGATAACTGTTATAACTTAGAAATGTATGTAGTCGTAGAAAGAGCATTCTAGACAGCACTTATATCCGGTGCAGCATATAATGTAAAAGGCAGTTTGATATGAACATCCTGCCTATGTCAAGTAAGGTTAGATCTGCCTATGTGCCTATGTGCGGTACAATTGTAGTTTAAGTTTAAGATACAAGTTGTATCAGAAATTATCATTTTATAATATATTATGTGGTCTCCAATAAACGCCTACACCAGATTGTGTGTTGTTATTGGTTAAAAACCCAACAATAACCATCAATTCTTTAGTATAACCATTACCGCAGCACTATAAATATATTTCAGTTCTTTCTCATAGTTGTCGTTAGGTAACGGCAAATTAACTAATCTGTGAACCATTGATTTAAAAGCTGACCTTTTACGTACCAGTGAATGGTGTGAATACCAGTGAATCCTTAGTTACATATCTGTCTCTATGTGTGGGCTGTATGGATTTTTTATAATTACTTAATTATTGAGTAGGTCTAAATGCAAAAAGAACTTAAAAGATATATAATATTATATCGCATGATTATTACATTTTAAAATAAAATTACATTCAAAATAGTGATTGAATAAGCATATGAAATTGGTACAGGAATAATTTTAATCGGCAGCTCATCATGGCCTCACCCTTGATGTGCCGCCTGGGGCAGCTGACCCACTTGCTCCCCTCCCTAGTGACGCCCCTGGCTCCAAACAATAGGATGTGATTATAATGAGGGAACCATTACAAGTCTGTTGATTTTAGCCTTGTCATTATAAATTGAATTTATTTTTGCAAAAAAGTTAATATTTATAATAATTTGTTTTAAAAATACAAAGAGTTTATTAAAGTTAAGTTTTTGAGTAGGTATGTTTGTAAAATCAAAAGTCAGAAACATTATAATATCTATGTTTCAAATATATTTAAACATCCTAACCTACACTGATATTTTAACAGAAAAAGAGTGTGGTACTTTTAGGTTAGAACAAGTTGGTGAAGAATTTTGTGGCAGTCAGTCAGAAGAACTGCAGAACTCTGTGAAGACACAAAGCGCTAACTATTTCCGTCGTTACCACGCGTCCAGATTGGATGAGCTGCGAATATTTTTGGAAAATGAGGTTTGGACGCCTTGTCCTGTGCGTTCAGATTTCAACTTGTTACACCTGCAAGTATGTATGGCTTTTATCAGAAGTAAAAAGAAATATTGAATGTTCTGTACGTATTTAACAACAAGTTTTAGAAGTTTATGATATTTGAATTGTACACACAAAATTGTAAAATGCAGCTGTAAATTGACCGGATAGCAAGCAATCAAAAGTTCTTATTAATGATAAAAGAAGTAATAAAATTAAACTGTTGCAGATTTACTGCAGAAACCTGTGAATCTGTAAAACTTGACTAAGTATTTTATATTGGGTAATAAACATAAAAACGTGCGGATATAAGTTTTTAATTTTTCAAATGTGTTTTTTTCAACCTTATTTTACAGCAACCTGGTATTTTAGTTGGAAATTATTTGAATTCATTGGTTCTTGGAAAACATATGTTAAATCAGTCATATTTCTATATTTTACGAAGAAAATCATGTAAAACTTAAAACACTAAACAAAAATATTCGTGTTTATTAAATTTAAAAGCTCCAAGACCAGTTGACTTGCTTATGCTTAATATGCAAAAGCTTTGTACAGATACTGGCGCGAATGCTGGCACTTGAGCAAACCGCTACTAACCTGACTAAAAACATCAGTACCCGGTACATCTCTGTTTAACACTCGTTCACTGCTAAGGACGCACATGTGAGCTTGACACTGAACACTATGAGAAGCGGCCGACGCACAGTGCTTCGTATGCCAACCTCCGTATTGGGAGTATTTTCAATACATAATGCATTGCGTGCTTCGCACGCCAACCTCCGTATTGGGAGTATTTTCAATACACAGAGCATTGCGTGCTTCGCACGCCAATTTTAAGCCTATGTGCTATGGAAGCACATGTGCGTCCGCTTTAAAATATTAGTGATTATTACGTAGAAAGGTTCAGAAATAAAAAATAAAGTAATTTCTACTCGTTAGGCTATAAATATAAAAAATAAAAGGTCAGCTCCTAGCATAGGAAATACAAAATTTGCGTAGCAGTGAATGTGTTAAGGGTGAGGTAAACATCCACTAGTTCGTTTGAAGGATGAGTCACATTAGAAAGCGGTGTGGGAAAATGTTTTTTTTTCTCCACTTACGCCCTTTCCCCACATACCCTTCCCATCGCGCCAGGGCTAGGCCAAGTGCCAGGATTCGCGCCCATATATGTACTCTATAGTTGTACAATATTAGTTTTATTTAAAAAATTTAATAAAATTGTTTTACTGTTACCCACAACAATTAATTGTTTTATTGTATTCTTATCTTTATTATTTTAGTTTGAGTAACCTAACTTTATTTAAAAGATATTAAAATCAAATTAAAACTTCATAACATGTGATAAGAAAAACAATTACTTCAGATCATAATTTCATAAATTACGTGAATTTATTGATGAAAGTCGTAGTAAAATACTATAGTAAGAATAATTATAATCCTCCAAACAAATGAGTAATATATTTTACTAAAGGTGCTTAGAATATTAATACTCAATAGAAATATTTTATTTTTTAACAAAGTTTAAAGTAACAGCCTTTTTTGCAGATTGAAAGTTTATTTAAAAATTTCATTCTCAAGTTCGTAATTGGTTGTTTCAAGTACTAAATATTTACTTTTTGCCAAGACTTTGGCCTTTTTATAAGTCCTGTTGACTAATATGTAGTTTCGATGGATAAGTCTACCGCTTTATGATTCCGTAAGAGTGACAGAAATATCATTCAGAATAAAATATACAAGTGTTATAATAAAGCTTTTGTAATGTTGAGGAATTTCGAGGGCTTCGCAACTCCCTGCAACGCTGCGCCAATGCTACTGCTACAACTCCTACGCGCAGCAGCGCAGGATCACAGGATGGAAGTTCTGTTGGGAACGGTTTTTTTACTAGATACTTAACTTCTGGCACACCCTTTGATTCCAGTCCGGACATGGTCAATCCTCAAGACGAAGACATCCTTGTGGATGTTACTGTAAGTTCATTGTTTGCTCTGTGGTGGTTTAATGAATAACTGTACTGTATAGCGTTATAAAAATAAAAATCTAATATGTTGAACACTTATAAAAAATATTGGAGTTCGAGATTTTACTTTAAGTTAAAAATAAAAAAAATGAATTAGAATTTATAAAAGATTATGTGTGAACTTTTCTTTGTTACTCTTTTAATGATTTTACTTTACTTTATTTAACAACAATCTCAGCTTACTTTAATCTAACAACTTTAAAAACAATTTCCAACTTAACCTCAAAGTTTGTTTACCTTTACGTATCTGCTAATCCACACATAACATCTCAATGCTATATGATGTCACATGCAATTATATGGTGCAATCGTATATGCTTACGTCACTGAAACGCAAGCAGTCAGACTTTCGCGCCAATACAACGTTGGTCATATTTAGTAATTTGCATATCATAATTTATGTAATAAATTTACTTTGTTTTCTCCCAGGTTTGTGGATTCTTGAGCTGAAAAGTACTCACTAAACAAGCCAATTATGGTGAACACAATGAGATCCCAAGACGTTGCAGCATTGACCAAATCTTTTAATCACACATTCTCAAAATATTTACATTACACATGAAAATTATTGAACACACAAATAAAATAAACATCCTCATAATAATAATTTCAAGATTTTTAGGCAGATTTCTTTACCAAATTAAGAGACGCAATATCAATGAAGTTAAACAAAAGAAAAAATTGAATTTAATAGCAGACTGCAAATCAAAAAGTTCAAGTTAAAAATTGAAAAAAAATATATACCCACAAATTATCAAAGTTTTTGTCTTATTATATAGGCCTATACTTGCGTGATTCTGCGATGGGCCCACTTAAATATCCAAATTAGTTTCACATTTCACTTTTTATCACACACAGTTCTGCTTGCACAAACGTAGTCACAAACATATATCTGGTCACAAACATCTCCTTAAATCTTCATTAAATTTCGCCGCCAAAGCACCCACACTTGTCGATCGGCACACTCTTGCCCTTGGGCAAAAAACTTTTACTTTATCTCACTAAATTAGTCAACATAATTAACTCAAACTGCAGAGCTACACATCTAGCCTACAGCTAAACTCGCCATATTGTCTTCTTCTCTCTTGACCCATACAAAGCCACCTAGACTTTTTCTTCATGGCTTTCCGTTTCATGATCCACTGAATTTCTCCAACACTCATGATATTGTTTGTGACATATGTTTTGATATATGTTATTTTTTTTATTGTCCTTTGCAGATATTTTCTTTTTATATATTTTGATTTTAATACACACTGTTCTCTTTATTACACACAGTTTATCTCCAACGTTCAAATTTACACAAGTATATAACCTTATTGTTGCACATATTCTTTATATAAGTCCCAGTTTACATTAGTTGTATTTTAATTATTTTAGTCTGCTTTTTTTAATTATTACTTTATTATTATTTAAGTCTGCTTTCTATTATTTTATTATTACACATTATTACATATTTCTTGCGTCTCTTTAACTTTTATAGACCGATCATACTCTGGTTTCTTTTTTATTTATATACTGCATTATTATTTATATATCACAGGGTTGTATATGCCACAACTGTTTGTTTAAGAGTTTGGTGGAAATAATTAAACAGTCGCCAGCACCCTGTTATATAATTCACAAACTAGTATTATCTTTGTAACTTGTATTGTCCTGTTTCACAATGCTAAATTATAATTATTAAAATTACAGTTTGTAAAATTGTAACTGTTAGTGAATTATGCATGCTTTTAATTCATAATGGTAACTAACATTATTGATTTGCAACACGTGAGAAGTAAAATAAAGCTGACAATTTGGAAAATCTCACTAGTTGTTCTATTGAACATAGACAATGAATGCTTAGAACGGTAAAAAGTGATGGAAGAAGTTCACTTTCGTTTTTAACTTTATTTTATGTGAGCATTGTAAGATGTTCAGCTTACAAATAATAAATAAAAGAAATATATATAAACTTGATTTTGATTTAATGCAGTTGGATTGCAAGACTCTACTTTTAGTTTTATTCTATCTCGGGTAGTGAGTTCAATGACCTGATTGATATATGGTGAAGAGGATCAGATTAGGCCAAACAAAGTAGACGATTTAGAAATTACCTTTGACATTTATTAATATCATAAAATATACAACAAAGAAAAATAAATTCAAATGCATACAAATTATAGATTATAAATTTAAAGAGAGCTGGTGATTTATACAAAAAAAGAATTTTAAGTGCACTGTACTTACGAAAAGCAGACCACAAACTTATTAATTTTAAAAAAGAAAACCCCACTCGCACGCGCAAAAAGCTTTCGTAGCCTAGTTCATTATCGTGTCCGATTTACTGTCACATTAATTTAAGCGATCGCACTATACACCATTTGACGATGAGATACTACTTTGTACTTTTAGATTAGCAATAATAAATGTTACATGATTAAACTGTTAATGCACAACGCATAACGCGCAACACTTCAAGCGACATTCACTGCTTGGTTTCTCGTTGGTAAGTCCTTAGCGTCTTTCTCCCACGCTACATTCGGCCGGCGTCTCTTTCCTCTCCACCAATCAGAAAACGTCTGATGACACACAGATGTTAAATTTCGTCAGATATGTTGGTTGCTTACCAAAGCAATCCCTGTGGATCTTGCGTGTGAACGCACGTAGGCCATTTCTCCAGGAATTGGCTTGCAGGTGTTCGCTTATCTCGTCTAGACTTTTGGACGTTGCTTTTCTAACTGCGTCTTAAAACTCGTATAATTTCCACGTCTTGGCGTTAGTACATAGACTGTCCATCTTCTCAAACCCTACTTTTAAATTTAAAATAATTGATTTTAAAAATTGTCTGCCTTTTATTTTTATTCTACTGAAATGTACTTTAAAATTGTTTGCCCTTTTATATTTATTTCCTTTACGTTAAAATCCTTCTAATTATTAAGCTCTCTTTCTAAAAAAACATTTGTAATATAAATTAAGTTAAATTCAAAAATAAAAATGCTCTTTTTCTAAAAATTGACTTATGGTCCTATTCTATATTATTTTATACTTTGGGAAGTTGGAGATCTTACAAAATCAACAAACATGTTGACTTTCGTACATTTACAAAATTTTGTCAACATCTTGCCATTGCCATCTTTTATAGGAAATGAAGCAGTCTCACATGCCATTTAATTATTTTTCATTATTGACGCAGGATATTTATTAGGTTTATGATAGTTGAGGGAAACTGATTGGAGCTGATATTTTATGAAATGAAATCTTTTGTTCTCTTTTCTGTTTACAGACAAGGCTTCAAATAAAACCACGAAGTATTTGACGGACATGTACTTTATCTATTTCGATCTTTTTTTCATTCCACCATCTTGTCATTAAGTAAACAATATACAGACCAAGTAGTTTCCATGTTTGAGCCGTTCTAGCTCTTGCATTCTTTGTCATTATCTTTTTAAATTTTAGAAAAAAAGGAAGTTGCCTCTTGACCATTATTTTTATACAGTAGATCTGAGAAATGCTGAATATAGGAAGTGTTATTTCATCAGGACCAAAGAATCTGAACAGTCGATGCGGGAAGATGATAAATCTGGGAATGATAATTTCCACTTTAATAATTTCAAACAGAGAATTTATTTCCACTACTATTTTAGTTGTAGCTGAATTATTGATTAATAAATTTTAGAGCCAAGATTGTACATTCTAATTTAACATCTCCAAAAGACTAGACAAACGTTTAATTTTGACTAGGCTCCAAAATTTTCCAATCATGAACTGAGCTTTAACTCTTAAGTTCTCATCAAAAGTCACAGTTTGCTTTTTGGAGTTTAACTTACATCGTTTTTTTTTTAATTGGGATAAAGGAACCCATAAGCTCCTCACCTCTGCTACCCAAGTGGATCTATAGTGGAAGAGAATCCCTTTAGTGTTCGTTCCAGATCCTACCCCGAGGTCACGTATAAAGCCAAGGAGGGTCTTGTGATCAACACTGCAGAACTTTCAAGCGAAATCCTCACTCACACAGCAGGGTGTTTAGCAGAACCGACAGCAGTCCTCTGTAATCAACCCTGAGGTGGTATCTTGCCGGGCAGTGGCCTGTCAGAAGACCTGCGATGGACCCATTAGATCACTTCTGCCCATTAGTAGAAGATTTTCAGTTTTAGTCTCTTGGAGAGGCCGATGAACATCTTTGCCTGCCTAAGCCCAGGAGCAGTGTTCCAATAATGGGACCATCACTACTCCGTTCAGAATCTACATTTCTATGGTCGCTTTGGCCTGCCACAGATTGGTTCTGGACTAATGAAGGGCCAACTCTTGCAAGACAACTCAGGACCCATTTGACGGCACCATAGCCATTTCATTCACTACTTTGAAGCAGTCCCAAACTAGCCTTGATTGCAGTGGCTACCAGTGAGGATGTAAATCATAGTTTCCTTTAAACCTTTTTTTTAGGATTCTTGGGAACATAGATCGATAGCAACAACCTCTGCCTAAAAGATCGATGGGGAGATAAATATAGCCCATAACCTGAGGTAGACTATATGTAGGACGACAGACTCCTCCCCCTACTCTGCTGATCATTTTGGAGCCATCTGTGTACGCTTACATTCAGTTTTAATGCAACAAATGTCTGTTCGCTTGAATTTCGTTGTAACTGGGCTTTATTATAATTAAATATATATATTTTAAGTTTAAATATTTTATATATATTCTGATTATAGAGTTATTTTTATTCCAACAGGAAGACGGAAAGTATTACAGTGATGAGAGTGAGGATGAAGAAGTTGATGTGCAAGGCCCGGACGATAATGCACACAACAGGTATGCTATGAATCAGACTGGTGCTGTGGGTTTTGGTAGTATGAAAAAAACCAACACTGTCGAATCGCTTGGCTTTGAGGTGTTTTATTTAAATGCAATTAACAGTATCAACTATGCGTAACATTAGATCTCTATCAACAATTTAATAGAGCATAGTAGAACCTCGATAATTGTGGCTGACTGTACTTCGAACTATAAAATACTCGGAATACGCGGAGAAATGGACAAAAATAAAGAATATTATATTTTTTAATGTTTTAATTAGTCGAAATTTTAGAACATTTAATAGTAGAAAATGTATCGATTTTATCTCTATTGCAGCGCCAAGATTTTTTAAGGTCACTATTGTCTAGTCTTTTCAATGGCCTCTAATTTAATTTTTATTGGCACAAACTTTCTCTTAGCTTTTCCGCTCATCATTACAAAAACACAATCAAAATTAAAACTTAGAAAACTAAAGCACTTTTAACAAAAACAGTAAAGAATGCACTCGCTAATCTATAATGTTACACAACACCGATATGCGTAGTGTGCGTACTTCCATGAGAACTGACAGTTTGCTATTGAAATTGAACTATTTTTAGAATAACAAGAGGGGGAGACAGTCAAGTATGGGGTGAATGACTGAGCTGACATGATATGAAAGCGGCATCGGCGAAACCCAATGGTGACTCATTACCTACCTGCGAGTGGTGGTGTGTCGCCAAGCCCGCCCAGTTAACACAAGCCAGCCACTTCGATCCATTTAACTACAAAAGGCTAGCTAGCGTACAATGGTGTGGCGGTAATAAAGTAATTTTAAAGGCACGCTACAATTAATGTTTTAAAAGCTTTAAAATAGTAAAAAGCTATTTTTTAATTTTGCAAACACAGCTCGAAATACCCGGACCCTCGAATTACTGCGACTAGAATTATCAAGGTTCTATTGTATCTGCCATTACCCTAGCTGAGTCTTTAATTGATGAATTTGTAATTCATTGATCACTTTTCTAACGAAGAAACACATTTAAAAAAATAACTTTTTTAAACTGTCCAATGCTAGCACTTTACCTTTGTGGACACTATATGGTGACATTACCAAGATACAATGCATACATATACCTTTTTTCAATATAAATGTTTATTTTTACGACGACCACTCTTATGATGTTCATTTATTATTCCAATCAACAAAAATCTTTTGAAACGACAAATACTTTTGATGAAACCCGACGAAAGTAGGCGTACTGAATATTTTCGTTTTATCTAGAACACAATATCACGGACGTTATAGTGTTTTCTCCTAAAGTAGACGTGGGGAATTTGTCTATTCTTAGTTCCCACGACTCTCAGGTCAACTGTGTTAATTCACTCACTGTTTTTTTCATTAAATAAATAATAACCTTGACTTCCTTCTATTACTTGTTTATTATTGTAATGTTTACAGGTCAACCAAAGAAAAACCCAAACCCGACACTGCTTGCCCTCTGCTTACTAATACTACTCTAACAGTCCTTCGTCACTGCGGCAAGTACTTACAGATGAGTCGCCTGTTGCGATCCAACGCTACGGATGTCATTCTATGTCTCAGTCAACTATTTGAATACTACTTATTTTCTGTACATTCCTTCTTCGCTTCTGATTTGCCTGTAAGTAACCATACCACAATCTTGTCTTTATATTTATGATGTACAGTACGACCTGTCACATCCGAACCCTACCATAACCGGATGCACTCCAAACAAATTTTCGTATTTTGGTTGTGTGTCGGATGGAAAAGTGAAAGTTGCAGCTAGTATGATGTTTGCGCACCACGCCTGGTCTATTCTTAGCGGTCTACCGGTAATTTTGTTAAAGCTAGTGTGTTTATAAGTACAGTACTCCTACATACTTTAAACATACTTTAGATATTTAAATACTGTAATTATTTAATTACTGTACTGTAATAATTAAAATTGTGTTTTTACAATGTAAACCGTTTTCTTTTATTGTTTACTTTTAACCCTCCCAGTGGCAGACTGCCCAAAGTGACGTTCTCTCAGGCGCAAGATGCAGCGATTTCGACAATTAGCGAGAATTTGCATACATTTGCATTTTCGATTAATTAATTTACTTAGAATTATCCAATCGTAATAAAACCGTCACCGTTGGAAAGAAAATGAATTAAACTTTAACTTTTGTATTTAAAACTTTTTCATAAAACGTATTTTTACATTACATTACGTAATCATCGTTTCAAAATTGTAGAATGTCAAACAGCTGTTTTCCGTGCGACATCGCGATGTTAAAAACGTAAAACTTCATCATTTTCAACCGTCTGCAACTCCTCACAGTTGTCAATTGTCACAAAGATCATCACAGCATTGGATTCATTATACTTTTATCTTTCAAGTGGTATTTTTAAATCATCTGTGACTACAATCGGTTATGAGGCAGATACAGATTTTAGAATAAATGCTTGTCCATTGGTCAGGATTGGGCCAATAAGGAAGCATTTTTAACCCTAGAACAGGCACGGTTAAAGCTAAAATTGGCCAGCCCGTTTTTAGCGTTTTGCAAGCATATTTTTAAAAATTCGCCAAAAATAGTAAATGAACCCCAATCCAAAAGTGTTCAATAGCTTTTTTGTAGAAAAACCTTCAAAGAATTCAAATATGCCACTAAAAATTAGTTTATTTTGAAATTGTAAAAGTTATTAGCTCAAGAAACAAAAAATGTTCAGTAACGAAAGGAAAAAGTTCAACTTTAGGCCTACATAACAATTAGTAAACATTTTTTGTATTTTTTTCGTAAGCGTAAAAAAGTTTCGTAATTTAGTTCTAAATATAACTGTATAAACACATTTATCAATTTCAAATTTTTTATTTTGAAAAAAACAGTTTTTATGTTTCAAGTACACTACTGGTAACAAACCTAGGCCTAGATTGTAACGTCATTTACTAATATATGCTTTGACCAAAAATGAAATATTATTATAACAAAGTGTAGAGGATAAATCAAAGAAAAGAACGGTATAATTGTCTTTCCTTAGTTCACAAAAGTGTTTGAGTTACATTTATTTGAATAACAAAATGACATCGATCTAATGTCATTTTGCCGTCGCTAAAGGTCGGGCGATAAGCGTGCATTGTATAACGTGGGAACAAGACAGAGCGGACGGTCACACCAGAACGCTCTAAATATAAACTTTGCACAGCTGTCTAGACAAATAAAAAACTGGTTATTTCTAGTTTTATTCCCACCGTTGGAAAGATCAAACTGTTATCTACAAAATGGTGTAAAGCAATCTGTCAAAACATAGGGTGTTGCCTTCAAAATAATCGTTGACAAATGGCCTGTTTATTGGTTGAGAGACTGTCCAATCGCAAGGGTTTACAGTACCTCTTCAATAAAATTATTATTTTACAGTTACATCTGATTGGAAGACACCAACAGAAAGATAAAATCATGGCGAATCCAATGGTGTCGTTATAATTGCCAAATAAATATTAGTGTAGGCTGTCTTTAACGCCTTAGAAGTGGGAAATAAGAGTACAATTGTATGTAGATTCGCGCACGAAAAGAGCTGTAGGCCGATGTGCATATTTTAAAACGATGATTACGTATGTAAATATACGTTTTACGAAAAAGTTGTAAATACAAAAATTAAAGTTTAATTCATTTCCTTTCCAATGGTGCCAGTTTTATTACGATTGGATAATTTTAAGTGGGTTAAATTAGCGATTATGCAAATATATGCAAATTTTTGCAAATGTGTGAAGTTGTTGCGTTCTGCGCCTGAGAGAAGGCCATGCATGGCCTTCTGCCAGTTCCAGGGTTAAAATCGATTTTTACTATCAGAAATCGATTTATTCCTAAGATGTGTAATATACCGTTGTAAAGATAAAATTCCAAAGTTTTAGTCAATGTGCAGTTCAAATAATTTTGTCATATTAGGTTGGTACAAACTGAATTGAGAATCACACGATTTTAGGAGTTTACGGTAGCCATTTTTCCAAGCCGGTTACCTAACAATTATATGCAAGTATTTTTTCTCTTGATATTTTACTGAATTGAAAGTGTTTATAGTTTACAAAACTGTGTTATTTTGTGTTACAGTTATAAATAAATAAGTGTAGAATGTGTTATTGTGTTTTTTAGTGAAATTATGTTTATAAAGTGTTGAAAATAGTGTGTTCTAAATAGTGAGTTTTGTTTTATTTTTTGCAGATAGCCTAGGCTAAAATTTATTTAACCTATAAACTATTGTATAAACTTTTTATAAATAATAAATAGGCCTACAGTATTGATAAAATGGCAGATAGGCCTAGAGTTATTGAAAGGTTATCAGAAATTGATCGGATATTTAGTGGTTTTTAGACATACAGTAGAACCCCTCTTAACCGGCCTCGGATCAACCGGTCCTCGGATTAACCGGCCTATCCCAAGGAACAATAGTCAAATATATTAACTAGCCGAAGTCTCAAACATTGATTGTTTGACGGACATTTCCTAGAAAATAAATGGGGTGACGCAACGTTAGGTGTGCAGCAGGGGAACATGGAAGGAGGGGAGTAAAAAAGAAACAAAGGATGCCGCTTTGTCAATTGATTTCAAAGAAAAAATACATCTGCTGCGGAAGCAAGAGGGAATCAAATCTTGCTTCTGCGGCAACTGTATTTTTTCTTAGAATCAATTAACAAAGCGGCATCCTTTGTTTCTCTTTCTTCGTCTGTTGATTTGTCGGAACCTTTACTGAATTTCGTGAGAACAAAAGTTCTTGTATATATAAATTAGTACATGTAAATCAAGTTTTCAAATTTAATTTGTTGGTGTTTGTTTGCTTGTGTATGTACAGCACATACAATAAAAGAGTTGCAATAACGTCTTATTTGCTTGGTTATTTATGAAATATGTACTGTAGGTTATTTTTGAACAAACATCTATTTTTTACGGGAACCTCGGATCAACCGGCCAAACTGGTAACCGGCCAGGGTCTCGGTCCCGACCAGACGGGTTAAGAGGGGTTCTACTGTAATACTAATATTTAGCAATGTGCCTAACCTAACCTAAATTTGACAGATTTACGCTTAGGCTATATGATCGCAATGCGTTTTTTTTATTTTAAGTGTATGATATTATTTCACTTTTTAACTATTTTCTACAACTGTTTTATATGTTGAAAAATTACAAAAATATTTCTTCAACATTATACAACTTTGTTTTTTATAGGATTTTTGGTAAAAACCATGGAAAGTTTATACATTTTTGTTCGTTCTGTTGTACCTGATTAGAAAATGTAAGGTTTTTCTTACAGTTCAATTCTATCATTTATTCTCTACAATTTGGTATAATAAAATTTCATTTTGGAGTAAAAAATATATAGCCTAGGCCTATTAGTTTTGAAAATAGGCATGTTTTATTATCGTTTTTTGTAGTTTGAACATAAAAATTGGTATTTTCAACTAACTAATTTTGAAATTGAAATATATTGTTACACATTTCTCTTTATAACTATTTTCTACAACTGTTGTATATCTTGAAAAAAATTACAAAAATATTTCTCAAAAATTACACAACTTTGTTTATAGGTTTTTTGGTAAAAATCGTGGAAAGTTTATTCATTTTTGTTCGTTCTGTTGTATCTGATTAGAAAATGTAAGGTTTTTTGTAATTTCCAATCTTACAGTTCAATTCTACCATTTATTCTCTACAATTTGGTATAATAAAATTCCATTTTGGAGGAAAAAATATATAGGAATATTCGTTTTGAAAATAGACCTATTTTTTATGGTTTTTGTAGTTGGAACATAAAAATAGCTATTTTCAACTGAAAATTTTTGAAATTGAAATATATTTTTACACATTTATATTTAGAACTAAATTACAAAACTTTTGTATAAAATTACAAAAAAGTTTTACTATTTTTTATTTAGGCATAAATTTGGTTTTTCCCTTCAGTTTCTGAACATTTTTTGCTTTCTAAGCTAATAACTTTTTCAATTTCAAAAGAAACTAATTTTTAGTAGCATATTTGAATTATTCGAAGTTTCTTCTACAAAAAAGCTATAGAACACCTTTGGATTGGGGTTCATTTACTATTTTTGGCGAATTTTTAAAAATATGCTTGCAAAACTCTAAAAACAGGCTTTTCAATTTTAGCTTTAACCATGCCACTTGGAGGGTTAATTACCAATAGACTATGGTGGAACTAGGCTAGAAAACGTTGGGGTTTGTGTAAATGGTTGTTCGCAGGACTTTGTGATTATGTTTGTGTGTTGCGAGAAATCTCCTTTCAAAGAATATTGTATAAGTCGGACTACAATACATAAGCATCATCGATTTTTTTAACTTACAAGGTGGTTGAAGTCAATAAATTATTTTGTAATTTATTATAATACTCTGCTTGGTCTAAATTAAAGGACACCGTGGGTGTGCGAAAATAACATAAAAGTACGGTTTTACTGCCAGACAAGAAGTTTTTTAAAACTAATTATCAAGTAAAAGTGAAAATAGATTTTTAGGGTACAAGAGGAAACCAGAGTTTATACTTGAGATATTGTATTGGGAGAAGCCTGGAATATTAGATTTATTTCAAAATTAATTAATAGTTTAATGGAAAAATTTAAGTGGGCTTCTTATTTTTTTGAATGGAGGAAGTAGGGTACAGTAGGTAGTGCGACTTATAAGAAAGTTGTATTATAACTGCGGAGAGCAGAGTGGTGTAGTGGTTAAATGCCCTCTTCCAGTTGGCTATACAGTAGAGTCCCGCTAATGCGAACCTCGCTATTCCGAACAGAGTTCAGAAGAAATACCAATTTTTTAAACTTAAAAACAGGAGAAATTAAAAAGACGTTCGTGAAAAAATGTACATTTATTGTTATACAAATAAGTTAAATAGAGACATACATAGAGCCTAAGCTTGATGAAAACGCCTGAAACCAAATTGGAATGAAAGTGGGTTTTGTATCCTTCACGTTTACCATCCGTTTTGCGGGAAGGAAGCTAAGGCAACAAGCGTCCGGTGAAAAAGATACCGGGTCTGTCAGAAAGAAGGAAGGATTAGATTCAACAGCTAGGCACTAGTGGTGTTGTTGCCACTTGCCAGTTGCTTTCATCCGTTTTAGTTATCTCGAAAAAATTATATTTTTATCTTGATCTTTTTTCAAGACGATGCGGTACTAACGGACAGACTGTGGGATGACAAAATGGACAGTTCGAACAACCTATCCCTTCCCTTCCGTTTTTAGAAAAAAACGGAATATCGTAATGCAAAGGAAAAAATGGATGGTGTAAACCTACACTAAGGCGAGTTCAAGAGAATTTGCCGCGTCTACGTGTGATATGAGTTCAGTTTCAGCATTCACCTCCTCCTTGCTTTTCTCCGAGCCGATCAATGCTGTATAGAACAGACACTAGCAGATGTCCCCGCACTTAATTTACGCCGTAACAAGTAAATACGTTGATATTATTAATGAAATCCGTCTATTCCGAATTCCCGCTAAATCCAACAGTGTTCGGTCCCAGAATAACAGGACTCTACTGTAGTTGGCAACTCCAACACAGTTCTAGCCTAGTTACTGGTGTGTGGTTTACTGCTTCCCCGTCTTCATTTGTCTAACTAGCATAAATTAAGGCGTTTAGCAAAAAATAAAATTCAGTCAACATTTTTATCGATTGCAGACTTTTTCTCCCAGTAATGTGGCTTCCATCAAGTTACAAGCAGTCTTGAAACGAATTAGAGACAGTCTGATAGAAAACCAGATAGAGCAGGATAACGCAGTCTCAGTACACAAGGTAAATTCTTTATCTGCGTTAGAATTACTTAGATTTAGGTACACATTATGTGAAAAGCAGAAATAAATGTTGACAGCAATACTGTAATGTACAAAATATAATAATTAGGGAGGTAATATTTTGAGTTGGGACTACTGCCTTCAAGAGAAGATAACTTCAGTCATATCTATTAAGATTTTAAAATTATTGTATAATATTCACAGAGTACATTCATTGTGGTTGTACAGTGGTAGGAATCCTCAGAAAAATATATTCTTGATAGAGATACATAAATGAGTACATGGGTAAAAAACAACCAGATTAATTCTATAATTTGTTTTACAACTTTAACATTATACCCAAACAAGCCTTTTGTGTTTTATGCCTAAAAAATCATATATTATGTAGAAATACTAAATAAGTAAAAATGAATTATATAATTTTTTAAATACCTTTATTAGTTTATTATTGTTATACCTTTATTAATTTATAATTTTATATGTAATTTTAAACTTGTTAACCTTTTCCCCCGGATTCCGTAGTAACTTGTAATACTTTATTTTTTTACTTCCCCCGGCTTCCGTAGTAACCCGTAGTAGTACTTTAAATGTGTATAACTTCGCTATCTGTTGGAATATTTTAAAACTAACTTCAGAAACGTGTTCAGAGAACATTTTACAGTATGTTGTATAACAGTTGTTATTTCTTTCAGCTGTTTAGGATTTTAGATCTGTGTTCTGTTTAGAATCAGCTGTAACACAACTTTTGTCAACAAAGAGTAACGTAAAACATGGCAATTGGACAGAACGGTGTAAAAGAAAGTGAAATTGAAGAAATGCTACGAGAAAGTTATGTTTCTTATATAAATTACAATTCTAGTGATAGTTACAGTTCAGGTGCAAATGATTTTGAAGTGGAACTGGATAAATCAGAGGAAGAAGGAGAAATAGGCCAAGACTGTGTTTCTCAACGGGTTAAAAGGTTATGTTTACCTAAAAGACATAGTAATAAGCGTAATACTAATATTACAGTAAAATGATCCAATAGATTAAATTTTACAGAGCCAGAACCTTTTAATAATTACTATATTGGATCCATACATGATTTAATACGTTAACTGAATATAAGTGACAGGTTTAGCCATTTAAGAGGTCTGGTATGAGACACTTGTGCCAATTATGAATCCGGGGGAAAGAGTTAACTAGTTCTAAGCCACTATAAATATTCATTGTTAATATTAAATGTAGGCAATATTAACAAAAATATATTTTACCTTAATAATAAATAATCTGTTGAGAATAATTTGATGTTATGTGTAATACAAATTATAAGAATACATCCCATTTGAAAAATATGTCCTTGTTAGTAAATAACACATAGTTGTTTTCTTTTATAATACCTTCAAACTATATATTTTTTAAAAATAAACGTAACTTGCAAAATCTACAGAACAAAGTCCAAAGTATATAAAGCCAGCTGTTTAAAGTAATCAGCTGAGTTGTATATTTTAGCGGACAGGTTTTATCTTTGCTTGCCACATATATTACAGCCTTAACAAATTTAAGCTTTTCTAATCTAAACGTCTATTTTTATATTTTGAGATCAAATTGGGCTAAAATAAATCAATGGGTAATATTTTTCTAACCCTGTAAGCACCAAGCATTTTGGGAGGGTCTGTTTTGTTATCTTGTACTCCTTAAAATCAGTGCCAAAATTTTGTATACTATTTGGGCAAATTTGATGATAAAAACTCGAAACTTTTTTAAATTTAAATGTTTTGCAACTATTGCATAAAATTTTACTTTCAGGTTTCATAAATTGCTATAATCATTATATTTTGCAAACAAACTTATTTTACCTTAAATTTTAGTTTTTCCTTCTGTATTTTCGGAAAATTTCTGTGGTTATTATCTCACAAAATGAGAAGCTAGCTGATAATTGCTACGTCATCACTGCCTTTTAGATTAAGCTATTTCAAACAACTGTAAAATGTGTCATGATTTTACTTAAGATATTATGTTTTAGTTATTAAAGTCCCTCGGTACGTGAAGAATATTTATCTGAAAGTAATTTGTCACAAACTTCACTAGAATTGATTAGTGAGGAGCTCGTGGCAGTATGGAACTGAACCATGAAACTCTAGCGGACAAAGTGTTATCGGTGTTTTTTTCATATTTGCAGGTACCTGAACCAAATATATCTCCTGTCGTGGAGTTGACAAATGTAGAAAATTTACACGGCCTTGCAGAGCGTATTGTAGCCGTTGAATCTCTTGCCTTCCTCGCTGATCAGTTCAACTTCCTGAAACCATACTTAGAACAACTTCAGCCTCAGTCTCATAGCTTACACCAATTGTACAATCAAGTAAGTCCTTTTTTGCTAGTAGCTTTTTTGTTATTGGAATCATTTAATAACCTTATTGGAAAAAGTTCTTACAAACGAAATTCGGTTTTTTAAAGTTTTCTCTAATTGTTGTAGACAGTATGTGTGGCGACAGATGTGAGGAAGCCCGTATACGCTAGTGTTGCATTCAGAACAGTCGATGTAAAACAAGCAATCACCCTCATGTCTCGTGTCAACTGGGAAGTCGAAGAAGTTAAGAGTGAACACAGTCAATATGTGGACATCTTGCTCAGAGTGAGTCAGTAGTAAGCACTTATTTTGAGTTGCCCTTTATTTTGTTTCTACAAGTACACTGGACATTTGCATGTCCACTAACTCTCCCGATTTTTTACCCTATCTCCTGCACTTTCTTTAAAATCATAATATCTCCTGCTTTTTTCATTTAAAAAATTAATATTTTTAAGATTAAAAGAAAAACAAAATTTGACCTTTTTGACTTTTTTATTGCATATTTTATTTTATAGAAATAAATATAATACCACTTCTTTTATATTAGAGTCATACCAGGTATCAACAAAATTCTTTAGGAATGTGCACAGGTTGTTGACAGAATTACTTGTTTTAACAGCATTAGAATCTTTCAGAAATGCCTTTAGGGATTTTGGTATTCTTTCTCTTTCAAGAATCTGTGTACATGAAGTATTCATTTATTACAAATTTAAATGTAAACACGTCAAAAACAAGGATATACACAGCTGTAGCACCAGAAAAGCTTGTAATTGCAGGCCCAAACGGCATAGATTGGAACTATACAAACTTCAATCTAAAGTATGTGCTTTATCTACCAATAAGCTCCCAGCAACATTACAAAGACACAAAATTATTTAAAAGCAGACTTTGCAAGATTTCAAAACACAATGTTCGGCACCATTTTGTAAGATTAAGAACTCGGGAATACTAGAAACGGATGATCTACAATCTATGATTCCGTTATCTCATTTACGATCGCTAATATATGCTGACAAATTTGAACACAGATACTAAACAAGTTTAACTTATCAGGTCAGTGTAATCTATGTTCAAGGCAAAAACTCGTTGGCCATGGGCACTTGCAAAGGTCAAGTTGTCACTTCTCTCTCTCAACTCCACAACCAACCAGTTTAAACCAAAAGTCATTTTTGACGTCATGTCTTTAAAATAATTATTCTAACCTTAAAAAGAAATAATATAACTTGAATTAAATTATAGGTTCATAAGACTGTGGAAGTACTCTAATGCATTTGGTTGCCAAAAATTAGATTCATCATAGCATGTCGACTAATTATAAAAACATTACTCTAATCTATTAAAAAATTTCAAGTATAAACAAATCATGCGAAAATAAATGTATATATAAATCAAAGTAAATAGAAAAATGTTTAAAATACAAAATAAAGACGAAAAGTTTAAATGTGAATTGAAACTTATGCTATAAATGCTGTTATGTCATTTAAAATGTTTATACAACATCAAATAAATATTTAAAAATATAAAATTGAAATATACAAAGTAGTAATAATTAATGAATATTAATCAATATTTGCAAATAATGTCCTATGCACCAGATTTCTTGACGTTTCACCTATTGCGCAATTGAATTTATCACATGAGCACTTGTACACTGTTCACAGTTAATTCTTTTAAATAACTATTAGTTATACTTGACAAAATAAATTAGCTTAACACTGCTCACATCCAACTATTTGACGATTATGCTTGTAATTGCAATTGTTGCATATCTTTTTCAAACTATAACTTGAAAAAGTATTTATGACGCACTGGACCGTGTTCAGTCTGATGATTCTATGTAGAATGACACGTTTGTTTAGAAGGTTTCTCGGTGGTGGGAGTTGTGATTCTTCCCCGAAGGTTCCATAAGTTTTTTATTTCCATTGTTGTAGAAACTACTCATGTTTCTATTCATGCCCTAAATTCTCTTTCCTGATTGGTTCATTCTTTAAACCAATAACATTGTTCTGTTTCTAATTCAATTCTACTTGTCTGCATCTAAATACTACTTCACATTACAATTGACTTTGTCTGGATATAATTTTTCAATAATTGACAGTAATTTAGTTGTTTATAAAAATTAAATTTTTCTACAATACATACAATACAATACATACATGAGATTTTCATACGTTACAACTTTGTCTTCTATTGAAGTCTGGAGCCTTCCATTGTGTGTAGGAGTTTATGCACCATGTTTTTATTGACATAAATGTCTTTTATTGGCAATTTATATTGATTGAATTCTGTTGTTTTACTGCAAATATTTGTGCCATTAGATTTTTAGTATAAAAACTAAAGGTGTTTTTGTGTTTAGGAGCTGCAGATATTCAGTATGAGACTAGAAGAGATTGGTAAAACTGTTACAACCACTCAGCCTGTATTGGACAGCCTTTGGGAGAATATAGCTCATTTATTATCCGATATATTTGTAGAAGGGTAAGTACAATTAAATAAACAGTGTTTATTTCTGGTCCTTTCATGCAAACATGGTGTAAAGGTACTAATTCTGTCACTTTTACGCTGCAATGATCATTTGAAGTAAATAATTTGTAACCATTAGTAATAACTATGTCAAGTTGTGTTAAGTCAAAACAATAATGATAATAGGTATAATACTTGTGTGACGACTTGAGTGTA
Organism: Philaenus spumarius; assembly: GCA_018207615.1. Taxonomy (NCBI): domain Eukaryota; kingdom Metazoa; phylum Arthropoda; class Insecta; order Hemiptera; family Aphrophoridae; genus Philaenus; species Philaenus spumarius. The sequence continues at coordinate 250,618 of JAGFPH010000799.1, forward strand.
TATTTTAAACATACGATCTCGGTTAGTCACTCTGTAACCAGGCTGATCGAGCCAGCGAATGGAGTGAATCCCATCAGAGACCAGCTGATTGTTCAGGCTGGGCAGTCGGTGGAAAGGACACAGGGCAGTGACAATGTTGTACCAGTGTCCGATATATTTAAATTATTTTGTAAACTAATTAATTTTGGTGGGCTAATTATCCATTCCGGGTCTACTGATATAATTAATTCCGTTGATGATTAATTCCTGGCCATATTGTAGATTTCAAATTTAATTATAATACTTTCGCAGGGCCTAGCATGTCGGAGTTGGTTGTGTAACTTGGCCCAGTAATTTAATATTAGTAATTAATATAATTGTTAGTTGTAGCCTCATCAAGGCTGGCTTTGGATCCAGTGATGGTTTGGTATGCCAGAATTTCCTAAAATTGTTAGTCTTAAATACCCACATGCTACAATTACTTTACTAAGATTTTTTCCTTTATACTTTATTTTGAGTTTCCTTAAGAATGATTAACACAGCACGAGAGTTTAATGAAAGACTTCCTGAAAAAAATGTTTCACATAATTATGTAATTTCAATTGTATCAAAGTTTTCTGGAACAGGGTCAATTGCAAACAGAATACAAAAGGGAACTAGTGAAAAGAAGAAACACTTTTTCGAGACTTTGGCTCGTCCGGACAAAACACACGAATTGAAAGAAAATTAAAGTTAAAATTTTTTTTTATTTGTTATATTTAATTAGAAAATAAGTGGGTGAATTATTGTTTTCTAATTTGCTTTCAAAACTTTTTTCCCAGAATGTCTCAAGTAGTCAATTTTAATGAACTCTGATTCGCTAAGACAATAGCAGAGGAAGTGTCTGAATAGTTTTTGCTCAAAACTTTGTCATAATGTATCAGAAACTTGAAATGATAATTTGTGTCCTGGAATTGAATGACTTCAGGAACATTTTCGAGCATAATATTTTGTTCATAATTAATAACTGGGTTGATAAAAACGAGTTCACCAAAGTCGACAGTTCTTTCAAAACTTTTCTAACACCACTGAATCTATGATTCCTTAAAATTTATTTAAAAAATTTTGATCCAAAAATGTGACCCTGATGAGCTACGACTTTTTAACTGTCAAAATCAGTTTTCCCGTACCCAAAAACATATAAAGCGATACCCCCACACTGTATTTTCATAATTATTTTGACCCAAAAACATGACCCCCGATGCGCTACGGCTCACGCTAGAAAGCTCAAACAGATACATAAAAAATTATCGCATGATTTAAATACTTCGGCATTCTAATGCGAGCCGAAGTAATAGAGTTTTCTAAGGTTCCCCCTGATGGTAAATAACTGCACTGAGATAAGATTTTGAATATCTCTTTCCACCTTAAATAATAGAGGTGGTAAGGTTCCAAAAAATCAGCCTGTATACTTAGAATAAAATGAAAATTGATTAAACAAGTTTTCAACTATTTTTCAGCTTTGCCACTGCCAAGAAGTGTTCTAACGGAGGTCGAGGGTTGATGCAGTTAGACTTTACTCAGTTGGTGTCTCAGCTCGAGAGAATGTGTTCACTAAGACCTATACCACACAGAGAAATTGTCGAAGCTTACGTGAAAGCCTACTACCATACAGACAAAGCTTTGGAAGATTTCATCAGAGAACATAACGTATGTGTTGCTTTGGTACTAAAATATGCGGTGTTGCAAATTATTTACACAATGCCCTAGAATTAGCCGGTTAATAATCTTAATTTATTTAGCGTGATTAAAAGTCAGTTTGAAGCCCTTTATTTTTAATAGTTTTAAACAAACATTGAAACTTGTCGGGCAACCATCGAAGGAGAAATTAAAGAAGTACAATGTGAAGGGAGTTAATCATTTTAAAATTATAGCCCGTGACCTTTCATTTAAAGGTTATTACAAGAAAAATCAATGTGTACAATCATATAAAAATTAATACTTATACAGGGTGGTTCAGGAAGAAACGAAGAAACTTTCAGAATGTGATAAACCAATGAAAATTTAAAAAAAAGTTTTCACGTTATCCACCATTTTGTTTTGTTTACAAAATACTCAATATCATTAGATGTAGGAAATATATTCAATGCACATTTTGGATACATATTTGGTATGACACCCATGAACAAAAAACCAAAAAGATTTTTCATACATTTTCAAAATGGCGGCTGTTCAAAATTTTTAATGTAAAATATCTTAAAAACCAGAACTTAACAAAAAATTTCAAGAAACAACAAAAATTCTTTTTTAACCCTAGAACTGGCATGGTTAAAGCTGAAATTGAAAAGCCCGTTTATAGCGTTTTGCAAGCATATTTTTAAAAATTTGCCAAAAATAGTAAATGAACAAAAATCCAAAAGTGTTCAATAGCTTTTTTGTAGAAGAAACTTCAAAGAATTCGAATGTGCCACTAAAAATTAGTTTCTTTTGAAATTGTAAAAGTTATTAGCTCAAGAAACAAAAAATGTTCAGTAACGAAAGGAAAAAGTTCAACTTTCGGCCTACATAACAAGTAGTAAACTTTTTTTGTATTTTTTTCTTAAGGGTAACAAAGTTTCGTAATTTAGTTCTAAATAGAACTGTATAAAAACATTTATCAATTTCAAATTTCTTATTTTGAAAAAAACTGTTTTTATGTGCCAAGTACACTACTGCTAACAAACCTAGGCTTAGATTGAAACGTAATTTACTAATATATATCCTTTGCCCAAAAATGAAATATTATTATAACAAAGTGTAGAGGATAAATCAAAGAAAAGAACGGTATAATTGTTTTTCCTTAGTTTCAGTTATCTTTATTTGAATAACAAAATGACATGAATCAAATGACATTTTGTCGTAGGTAAAGGTCTTGCGAAACCGAGCAATCGGTCACAACAGATCGCTCTAATCATGTACTTTTCTCTCTGTCTAGACAAACAAAAAAACTGGTTTATTCTAGTTTAGTTCCCACCGTTAAAAATGTCAGTAGGCTTTTCTCTACAAAATGGTGCAAAACGATCTGTCAAAACATTTACAAGGGTTTACAGACATTCTAGGAATAAATCCTGTAAAATAGTGACATCTGATTGGAAGGCACCATTGGAAAGATAAAATCTTGAAGAAGTGGGAAGTAACAGTACAATTGTATGCAGATTCGCCCACGGAAATAGCTGTAACACAATATGCATATTTTAAAACGATGATTACGTATGTAAATATACGTTTTACGAAAAAGTTGTAAATACAAAAATTAAAGTTTAATTCATTTCCTTTCCAATGGTGCCAGTTTTATTACGATTGGATTATTGTAAGTGGGTTAAATTATCGATTATGCAAATTCTCGCTAAGGTTCGAGCGGGTTGCATTTGCGCCCGAGAGACTGCAGTCTGCCACTTTGAGGGTTAATGACAAACATAACAGTTTTTTTATTATTTCTAAATAATTTGTATCCTGGTAATTGTCCATAATATAAAATTTTGGTTTTTTGTGCATGGTTAAAAGATGTCATACCAGATATGTATTTAAAATTTGCGTTCAATATAATTCCTACATCCAAAAATATTAAGTATTTCTTAAAAAAAAAAAAAATGGTGGATAACTGGAAAACAAAGCATTTCCAAACGAATATTTATATGAACTTTTTTTCGTTATTTTTACTAGTAGAACACGTCCTGGAAGTTTCTCCTGAATCACTACTATTCAGTTATTTTAATACTTAGCTAAATAATTAGAAATTGATGTCTAAATAGTTTTCAAAGTTTCACACAGCTTTTGGGTCTTCTGTTTTATGTAACAAGACAGGTTCAAACATCACCAATATTTTTTTATAAGACCTGATATTTTCTAAATAAGTGCAGACAATTTTAATCAACTCTATATCTGGTATAGATAAAATCATATAGGATGGCATGTAGGGCGGGTAGTGCGAGTGCGACAGAGTACCTATCCCACCACACTTCCCCTCCTAAATTTAGGCGGGGCATTGTACAGTCAACTCTAGTTATGTTGGCTTACAGTATTTACTTTATGATATCGAGACATTTTAAATAAAACATGTACTAAACACGCTTAAAATACGATTTAAATTAAAGGCTATTTTATAACTTATAAAGTAGTTTATTATAAATTTACTATAGATATAAGTAAATAGAAAAATAGTATATATTTACATTACATTAAATAATTTACTGTCCGACTCTTCAAGTAGTTTCTTATGAATTTAGTATGGATTTAAAAAAAAAACCAATATATTTATTAAATTATTAACTGTCCCGCTCTTCAATTCAGTTAATTATTATAAATTAACTATAGATGTAAGAAAAAGAAAAAACAGTATGTTTACATTAGGATATTATCTGATAATATTGGTTGCGCTTATTTGCAAGCGATTTGTGGACAAACCAAATATCTGACTGAAAAATGTTTGAAATAAAATATGTAGATCAACTAATTTTCTACAAATTTGCCGCTGGAAGTTTCTTTCTACCCTAAAAATAAAAAAAGTTTACGCTTTACTACTTTTTCATGTCCCGATTTAAAAATCGAAGTATTTGTTATTGTATAAATTCCGAACATTTACTAAACTGGAAGATATTTATACTGTTAGTTGCAACATATCACGCAGATTACAAATATATAAAATTTGTCCTATTTAAATAATCCTAGTACTGTGCAGAAGCTTGTAATTGAAAGCGCGTCCAATACTAAAAATTGCTCGGTGGCCCTCTAATCGATGGATTTGACACATACTGTATTTTTCTTACAAAACGACAAAGACAAAGTTGGAGGGAGAAGGGCATTACTGCTTCTGCGCAAACCACGCACCATCCTAAATGCTACTACCTATACATAGAAACCACTCAACTGATATGGGCTTGTTTACTACTTGCACCTATTATCATTTAAAAATCTATAGAAAGTATTCCATTCAAGTAAAATTCAGAAAACTACAGAGAACAGTGTGTAACACTAACAGCCATGTCACAGAGAAAATATACGATAGAAAATAAATCAGCAGTTTCCTATAGTGTCTAAAAGCACAGAGGTTTGGTCTAAATAAATAAATGACGCAATACTTAAATAATAGTAACCATTTATAATTTTTATATATATATTTCTTAATGACGCAAAATAATTACAGTAGAATCATTTTTTTTTAATAAATAAATAAAAAATATAAGCAGACTGTAAAAGTAGGTAATATAAAAGCAGACTTAAAGAATATATTGAAATATGAACGTATGTAGAATGTGAAAACTATATAAGAGATTTTTCTTCAACGAGTAGTGCGTTTGAGGTGAACAGTATAAAGCAATAGTTAAAATTATGAACAGTTTAATAATAAAAAGTGATAACAAAATATGACACAATTTCGGCATATGTATCAAGATAAAAGAATAGTGAGAAACTCCATATATAATGAGCGTGGAAGCAATTCAAAAAGAGAAGGCATCAACTTGTGTACGTGACAAAACACACGCATGAAGCAATTGGTAACGCGAGATAACGTTCTGAAACGAGAGACTGCTAACAAGATGGCGTAGCTGTTGGTGTGCGTTGTAAAAGGCTGGCGATGAATAATCCATAAAAAATGTAGTTTTTTCTTCGAGATGGTGACGAGTTTGGTCACAAAGTGAAGAATATATACTTTGGAGTTGGTGTTAACCTAAGAACTAAATTTGATCGTATAAATCAAGTGATTTTCAACTTATAACTGTACCATGTGCTTCGATAAAAGTAACGCGCGATAGGCTTCAGGACATATTGAGTGAATTGTGTTAACGACGAAAAATCCTAGGTAAATAACAGTGCGACGAATAACGCAGTAAGTAATAATGGCCATAGGACACATTTTTTAGTCTGCGAGTATAAAAAGTTTGATTATTTTAAAAAGTAACTTCTTTTAATTTCTGTTGCGTCATTTTTTTTTGAGAGATAGGGCTGACCAAATTTTATGTAATTGTAAATAGTTCATTGATTTGTTTGTATAATTGTATTATGATGTTGATATCTTTTTATTGTTGTAAACATTCACTTTTAAATATGTTTGAGTAAACAAAGGTTGTTGCCACAATGTCTTGAATTTCTTTATACAGCCACGAATATCCATTTAGCTTGTACTCTAACAGCCAGGTTTCAACAATTATGAATAGATATATGCTAACAGAGCATAAGTGAGGTTATATGTGGATTATTACAAATACTATGATTATTATTTTTTTTATTAGTATTGTGGGAGTTAAGTGAAGGTGATTCTAAGGTTTTGAAAGTAGGGTGAATTAAAGTAAGGTGAGTTAAAGTAAGGTGAAGCATATGATATTATTCTACGTTGAAGTTAGGTGAGAGATGTTATGGAGAGTTTAGGTAATTGGTGATTTTATTATTGAAGTAAGGCAATAGGCCTAAGAGGTGTTTTAATGATTTAAGGTATTACATGAGCGACGACTTTTGGTGTTAAGGTGAATAAATGAAGGAGATGAAGGAGAGATATTGATAATTATTAAATAATCCACATATAGCATTTTATTTTTGATTTAAAAACATAATTTTTTTTATTTTTTGAAATTTTTACCGAACCTCATTTTTTTTTACACATTATACTAAGAAATGTTTTTATTTCTTGTAACCATAAGTTACAAGATGGCTTTCCCAACGTGGGGCTGAAAAGCAAAAGAAGTTATATATTTTTATTTTTTGCAACCTTCTGTTGCAAAATGTTTTTATTTCTTGTAACCATAAGTTACAAGTGCTATGTAGACAAAATATTTTTGAACGTTTTCTCCATTTTGTTTTTAGTTCAAAACGGGAAAACATTTTTTTTTTTTTATAAAAGTTCCAAAAGTTTAATAAATCCCAAGTATAAAAAAAGCATAAAAGGTTCTTTAGGTGAAACTATAAAAACGTTTTCACTTAAAAAAAAACAAATGATTTTTTTGGACAAATTTTAAAAGTTAGCAATTTAAAATGAATAACTTGCACATATTCAAAAAAACATAGAAAATTAAACATTATTTTTTGTAATATTATAGAGGACAAAATTCCACAGTTCATTAACTCATAATAATTATCTATACTACTATTATAAAGAGATAAAATTTGTTTTTTTGTTTGTATGTAGGGGGTAATCTCCGGAACTACTGAACCTATTGAAAAAATAGTTTTACTAAAAAAAGTCTACACTATGCCTGAGTAACATAGGCTATAATTTTATTCATTTTGATGAAAACATTTTTTATTTCAATATTTGTAAATTTAGTCGGAAAACATTCTTAGGTTAGGCTTAGACTGATGAACCAACACATATTTCTTGAATGGGTTTTACATTCATTACCATCCCATTCAATTGAATAAAATAACAGATAAAACAGCTGTTTGCTCAAATATTTCCATTAAAACCCGATTTCAAAATTTGAAGTAATTATTTGTATTTCTAACTTTTAAGTTAGGTTTTTATTAAAGTGTAGACCTGAGCCTTGCTGGTTCTTTTAACCTTTATTATAACTGCTGTTATAAAATATACGAAATAATCTGATTTGAACATTAACATTACTTACCATCTTAGCTTTGGGGTTATTATTAATCCTTCACTTTTATTATAAAGAAAACGTAACTGATTATGTGTATAGAAGGTTCCAACGGGCTTTAGTAATAAATAAAATACAACACCAAGCCAAAATGATCACGACGCACTAAATAAACAAACATTATAACTGGACAATCAATCTATGCTATGTCATAAATTAGAACCTTTGAATATTTTTTTTATAAGTCATAGAATAATGAATTAAATAGCAAATTATTCATTAGAATGTCACGGCATATTCAATACGATTTTTGATGTTGTTGCTTGAAGTAAACAACAGCTGTAAACAGTTAAGAAGTGTAAAGAACAGCTGGGCTGTCGTTTAACAGAGATAGTGTTAGAAAAAAAAATTTGCTAGAATATTTTCTCGTGATATTAATTTTGGTTCGGTGGAGTGACATTTTCAATAACTTACTTTTATGATACAAATTTTTTGGCACTGTCTAGATGTTTTTACTTAAAATTATGTAATAAACCGATACGTACTAAGCAGAACCATTGTACGACAGAAATGTTTGTTTTCTTTCAGGAGTATTCAAATAAACAACTGCTAGCATTGGTGTCGTGTGCCTGTCAGAGCAACAAGAAGTCAAAACAACGACTAAGTGCTTTAATAGAAGAACTGGAAAGGACTGGAGCGAGGTGACAACAGGATTAAAGTACTATGTATGTAATACTGAAATGCTAAAAAATTAAACGGACAAAATTGGGTGGAAGGTATTTTGACTGCAAAAACCAATGATTAGTTTTATTTTTGATGAATTTTTGCCGTTTGTGCTGAAATTTGTAAACATTTTTGTTTCTCTTCTGTGTGTATATGTTATATAAAATGTATATGTTGTACGTATACATTCAGGAAAGAAAACTTAAATGTATTCATCAGTGTGATAATGAACTTATTTAATGGGTTCTGTAATATATTTATGTATACATTAATTGAATTTGTCATATATATATATAATATACAGTACTTATATATAATATATACTATTATAGAACTGTCATTATGTTTTATATTTACTTGTAGCTTATTCGTAATATAAATTAGCACGAAACGATAATCATTCTGTATAAATATTCAAAAATTAACACGTGGAATTTGAGGTTGAACTAGCTGTGGCTACGATTGTAATTTTGATAAAATTGGTAAACTAAGATTATATTATTTATTTCATCTATTGAAGAAAAGTTTTGAATCAGAGACAGAAATGTTTTTTTCAGGAACACTCTCCGAGCTTCTCTGCTGCTTTGAAGGTTAACAAGAATTTACGTAAATTCTTAAATGTAAATTTTGAGCATTGGAAAAGATTTATTCAAATAACACAAATTTTTTTACCAAAAATATAATTTTATTGATGACTAGAGGGCTTCACCCCTGCTCGCTTCGCACGACTCGCGGCTTCATCACTCGTTCCTCATTTACACTCGAGCTAAAGCGAATGCAAACATATTATTGTGTATTTGGAGAGAGGCACTTGGATTGGGGTAGGGGTGATCTAAATTCTGATGCATTCACAGTATGGGCAGAGTTTTTGCATGAATGATGTGACTTTTTTATATAAAGGCAAAGTAACCTTTCCAAAGGTACACTGAATCTCAACAGTTTGTATATAGGCCTATTGTAGTTCTTGACGCTAACTCAGCCTTGTTGCTTTTGTCATGTCGGTTGTCTTTGTAAGCTGTGTACAATTTGTCCATGAACTATTTAGAGAAACTTTACCGTATGATTGCGCAGAGTAAACTAACAATAAAATGCCATTTGACAGAAGTATATATTGTTCATTAAGACTTATTGGTTCTTTGCCAAATACTGTGCGACTTGTAGATTTACAAAAAAATTCCTGCGTCCTAAGTACAGTGTTTTGATAGGCTATGATATATTTTAATTAAAATTTGTTTCAAAATGGAGTTCACTTAAAGTGGTCGAAAATTCTATTTTTTTGCAATACATTTTTTAAATCCTCTTAAAGAGTATAGAAACTTTTTACATTCTTTAATTTGAAGTTTTTCTTTCGGAGATTTATCCATCTTCAGGAAGTTGTCCTTCTTACAAGGCCGTCAGCACACATTTAAATAAACACTTAAACACATATTAATTTGTAGGATGCGCACCATGAGGTCGTATCGTGGCTGTACCAAAAACATTTCTCCTCGAACATGCTTTATGACACAGCAACTATTATTATCAAAGATAATCGGATCTCAGGTGTCGTCTTCGTACGATTGCGCAATCATGAGACGGAAGTTGTCTCATATGGACGATTTACAAATTAAAATGAATTTTTTTAAATGTGCCAAAGAACTTGAAAGAGGGATAACGTTCTGATTTATTGAATCTTCGAAATTTGTCTTAATCGAGGAAAAAAGAAAGTCACGTGGCGGACAAAAAAGCAAGTTAACTTTTAGGATAGCACTAACCAAAACCTTTGCACCCAAAAATCCAGGTCACATGTCGATTTGATCCAATTGATTGTATCCAATCACCCAGCCGTAGTGGGGCGACTCTACAGTGAAAAGAGTTAGGCTGTCGGAAAGATTAGAGAAATTGTTATGTCCAAACCACTCCAGCACTGACGAAATTGATCGACCGATCAGCTTACACACGATCCAATTTCGGATTGTCCTACGTGTAGCCATCTTCAAATGTTTTTTCATTTTAGTTCCATATAATAAAGAAGTATGTCATCTTCAGAATTACCCTACTTGAGTTTCTGTTATGGTAACTAGTAGTTTGATTGATTAATATACATTTGTATCTTTATTGAATTCTATGCATTTTGTTTACAGTCTTTTGTACCGCGAGGAATAATAAATTTCTAATCATATTATTATTGGAAACTTGTGTATATGAACAACTGAAAGAATGTATTTATAGATTAGCTTAGACAACACTAGATCCGTCCACTAAGGTTAATATTTAAAAACATTAATAAAGTCAACCAATCAGAGTAAGTCAGTGGTAAGACAACAATCAGACCTCTCATTCGTGCCTATTGAACTATCCAAAATCATTGTAAGAACTAGAAACACAACATAAAATATTTAAGAGATTATTTTAGGAAAGCATAAATTACATAACTCATAGTTTCAAACACGTTCATGTTGTGGTTGAACAGTCAGTTTAGGCTTGAGAAAATAATCAATCTGAAACAATAAAACTGTTTATATAAAAAAATTGGGCGCCACTTTATGAGAATATTTTATAAATTTTTTGATGGAATAGCGAATATATTTTTGGTTGAATTTGTTCTAATGATTTGTAACATTTATACATGGCTGTATAACTTTATATCCAACTGAGATTTACTGGAGGGTAGTTTTGGGGAAAGGGTAACCTTCAAACTGCTTGTATTTGAGGTCCAACAGTCCAATCAAACTGTTTTTGTACCTTTCTCTTTCAAACGACACTGTGCTCAGGAACTGAGAAATTATGAACTGCAGTTGAAAAAAAGAACTGATTCTACCTTGATCGCGAACTAGACTCTATGGTATGGAAAGGAGGTCGAATTCTTCATCAAAATCTTATTTGATTTTACAAAAACTAACATAAAAGTTGAAAGATGTAAACTTATCTCTGTCTTGAACCCCACCTCCGTCTATCATCACCTTATCAATAAAAATTAGAGGCTAATCAAAATGACTTCTACTCCTGTGATTTAGGTTGAAAAGAAAAAGAGCTGGTTTGATTTGAATTAGAAAAAAATAATTTTCTTCTTTTCCTTGGTATTCTTGTACCAGTTAATTTCTTTCCAGAAAAGCTTCTTGTACCATGAACATATTGAGTAAAACTGCCATCTTGTCAAATTAGCTCGTATATATGTCAGAAAACACATTTTTGGAATTATAGATATTTGGTCTATCTACAAGGGTGTGAACAGGATAGGTCAAAATTTTGATGGATGAAACCACGTAACCCTTACCCCAAAATTGTAGATCTCTGTGTCAGCTTTTAAACAAAATCCATCGACCGTAAGAGGTACATGATATACTTCAACATGATATGTATCATATAAAATAAAGTCAAACAAACAAATCTGTTAGTAAAGTTCTTTGCAATGACTATTAAATTTCCGCCAATTTACATAAGCGAGGGGTACTTACCTGAACATTTTTCATATCAACAAAGAGTTTAAATGGAATAATATAAGAGAAAGTCAAGGGGGAACACATTTTCAAAAGTTTTTTTTTTTTTAACGTCCTGCTGTTTTGCACTTAAGGCTAATGAAGACTTGACCTACAGTTTTACGTGGAATCCGAACCACAGTCAATGATGTCTGTTAAGAAACCATTTAGAAAATTATTTGGGGTCAATGGGAATTGAACCCGGAACTTTTCCATTGATGGTTGCCATGACGATTGATAAAGCTTTGACGCCTTAACAACCACGGCCATCGTGGCTACTTTTTCAAAAGTAAAACTAATTAGATATTTGTGTTACTACCATGTGAATATTTTGCAAGTTAGGAGTACTTACGTGATTTAATACATTGATGTAATTAAGTAAACTATGTTTATTTATTTATGTTGGTTTAATTTGATTGATTTGAGGGGTAGATTACATTTGCATATAGAATGTAAACAATCTAACTAACAGCTGTCTTGTTAATTTAAACAGATTGTTAATAGATGGCACCTTTCATTGGGAATCATATGAAGTATAATATAAAAGTTTTTTTACTAAATTTTTGTAATGAAAACATGAATTTTAAGCTGTTTGACTATTTTTGTCAAAAGAGGTGAACATTAGCTTTAACATGATGCTTGAATAATTAATTTTAATGAAGAATTAAGGGAGATATCACTTAGCAACAAAAGAACACCTTTGAGGAATAATATAATATAAGGATTGCCTTTAGTGGTCCTGTTGTCTATGAACTGACCTCAGTTTTAGCCTCACTGGTTAACTGTCGGTTAACTGTATTTACACTACATTACACGTCTATATATCTAATTCCGTAAGCCCACATTTGCAAATGAAATTGTGAGCGAACGGTAGGTCGTAGAAAGCTGGGAGAGGTCTCATTTTAGAGGTCTGGGCATGAAGTTTTGGGGAAAAATATAAATTTTTCTTAATTGTGTCACGAAAATTTGTTACGGAATAAAATAATTACCATTTAAATAGTATGTTAATATGTAGGTGTAAATCAGGTAATTTTAGTGTTAAAATAGCATGGGAATAAATAGGTGTAAATCAAGTGATTTTAGTGTTAAAAACAGCTGATTGTATATAAATTGGAAAATTCAGCTATCATAACAACACCTGAATGGGCAGTTTTGTAATGTGTTTTGTTATTTTAGCTGTGTTTTTGTTTCAAAGTGAGAATTAAAATCAAAGCTTAGGCTATATGATTAAACACATTATAAAATTATTTCAACTGTACTTTTTTACTGTAATGAATAACGCTGGAAGACCACCTCGCAAAGGTAGGCCATCACGAAGAGGTACTGCTCCTAGAAATGTAGCATATATATAGGGGCTATTGCCCCTACAAGCCACTAGTATTGTATATTGCGCATAACACTTTCAAACATTTAAATCGCATACATTTATCCTCTGAACGGTCGTCAAATTTTAATATTAAATGTTCTCCTGTAGTGTACAACTGCGGGACTGTTTGTTGACTGCAACAGCAGGATCACTGAAGGCAATAACACAAATATCTAATTATATCAAGTGATCCAGATAGAAGGAATCAAATCAAAATGGATACAAAACTTATTTACAACCTAGTTTCTTATTTAATTAAATTAATTTAATAACATTTTTACTATATTTTATTACCATTGGGATTGTTATTAATGTTCCCGAGTAACTGTAAAACATTTTGGTTTGGACTACCTGGAATTAAAGTATTAGGTTTTAGTATTATTTATTGTAAATATTTAGTTACCAGTACATTTCTACATTTACTAGTTACTAGTAGATAGAAGTCTACGAAATATGTCAACTAATGTGGTTTTGAAGGGATAACTGAACTCAGTAGTTAAAATAATTTGTATTATGTTATTTTATCGCAGAATAAAATTAATAAAAATCTTGTTTACAATAGATAAATATTAAATAATGGTGTAATAGATGTAAATCCATAACCGGATAATATAGCTTTATTTAAATATCCAATTGAAAATAAAGGAAGTCTTTAAACATTCCAAATGTATACTTAATTTATGTTAAATTATAAAACTTAGCTTATATTTGTGTTATTGTTTAACAAAATAATTGTATTAATGTTAAATGGAACTGAAACCCAATTGGGTTGTTACTGTAATGCATAAGAACCAATAAAATTTGTTACAGTTTTAAAATAAATCGAGTATAACCAGTTTTGTGTTTTCATTTTTCAATAATACCAGGTTACTGTTTTATATACAGCCAGACCTCTATAGTCTGGCAGACCCGATAAATCGGCATCCATCATCTTGAAAATTAACACTCATTAAAAATGGCAGTTTTTGTAATTATTGAGTGATTTAGGCCCGGTCTACACCGTTTGTTGGCTGCGCATCCGTCAAAAACAGTGTGTAAAAATCTACTGCTCAATAAACTTGTCCAAAACAAACATGTCGATCAACATTTCTCCTAAAAATCGAACCGATTCAAAACAATGTGCTCTCGTCGTCCTTTAAAAACGTTCTTGGTTAAAGGGACCGTTAAACACTTTCGTTGCTGACAGTATTTTGTTGAAAGTATTCCACTTAATGAAGATTATTTGAAAAATTGAAGTCTTTGGAAAAAGATACATTGCATTTCTTGTAAATAGTTGTTCGATTTAAAACCGTTTTGCGCGGTTTGGAAGGAAAAGGGGTTCGAAGAATTTGTGACAGGCTGGAGTAAAAATAGCAAACCCCCCCCACCACGTTCTGACTAACGGAAGGCAACAACGAAAGGGAATGGAGCCGTCCCTACCGGAGGCCCATCAGTTAGCGGCAATCTCTCTACGCAGTTATTGTTACGTGTTGTAACAACGCTTTAACAACTTAATAATAATATATATGTATATATAGTATATGTACATTTATTTATATAGTTTATTCCCTGTTTAAACCATTTTAAAGGAAGACCTTGATAATCCGGCATATTCGATAATCCCCGAGCATGCCGGATTATCGAGGTCTTACTCTAATAATTTATGTAGATCATTACAACACTATTTGCTGCTAAAAGGCAATCTGTGGCAGGAGTTCCCAACCTTTTTATTGCTCAGTTCTATCTAAATACCGGAAGGCCTGAGTAAATTGAAAAACATTATATGAAACATTTTGGTTTTAGCCTTTTTATGCAATCTTTTTGCTTCGTTGTATTAGATTAAACACAGAATGTTTAATTATATACTTTGTAGTGATGGGCAAAAACCCACACAACCAGTAGCTTAGAATATTTCATGAATAAACTTAACAGGAACCGCCTGATTGACCCAAAAACCTTACAAGAATTATTCGCATAATAATTATAGCTTTCTAAAATTCGACTGTAACAGAATTGCAAATTCGTCTTTGAAGTGACCTTAAAACAGTTACACGAGGCCAGGAAAACACCCCACCTAGCAACGAAATATCATAATTAAAGAACCAATCGGAATAGAATAAATTAGAGTAATAAAAAATAAGGAAAAGGAAAGATAGCTTTCACGTGACATGACAATTCTTTAAAACCACAAAAGCACCCAAAGATTGTCAGTCTTGGCCCTTGGCAGAGGAGTTGTAAGGAATCTTAGTACAGAGAGCAGCACTGTCATTGTCTCAGAATCGTATTGCTGTAGTCTTCTATTATCGAGATCGACTTCAAAGTATTTCTTAAAATGTATTTAAGATACATTTTATTCCTACATGAGTAAAACTATTATATTCTTGTTTAACGAAATCATATATAAAGTATTGTTTGGCATTCATTGTTATGAACTTAAATAATAGAACTAATTTCATTGAGTATAAAAGCGTATGAGTATTCTAAAAATTCTAATTTAAAACTGTATTAATTAAAGGTATAACATTGTATTAAAATATCTGTAACAGATGTAATTGTATTTTTAACTAAAGAAATCTGTAATCAGGCTAGGCTAATGAGCCTAATTGACTAAATTAAATTCACTCTGTCAGTTTATTGAGATTCACTCAATAAATCTTAATATTTCTCACATATGTCTTTGATTTATCCTGAGATTTCTTTCAGTAATATTATTTCTGTTCTTGTCTTGAATCTCCGAACACTTAATCCAGTACCGAATTTAGAACTTTAACCCTTTGACGAGTACAGTAGGCTACAGGTTTTTGCGCGTAAATAGTATTGACGTTCCGGAACGTCTTTTTCTGTTTACGTGAAAAGGAGTAACGACGGACGTTCTGGAACATCATTTACGAAGACAACATGCTTTTTAGCTTAGGTAGAGTAATTATGTGAATTGGTGTTTTTGTTTTTTTGTGGTTTTGACACCCGAAGGTCAAAAAAGGAAAAGTAAAAAACGATGCTACGTGTGCGCGCATTCTTCATGCAATGAAAAGAAAAGGAAAGACACAACCTTTCAGTGCGAAGAATGCAGTGTGGCATGTTTTGAAGACTTTCATACACAAACAAAATTTTAAAATGTTTTTAACGATATTTTCAGTATAGTACTTATTTTTTATTATGTAAAAGACATAATTTAAATGAATTATATAAAAAAGCAAAAACAAATTTTTTACTCTTTACTGACTTGTTTTGTTATTATATCCTTACTCCCTAACAGCTCTGAGAAAATGACGTTCCAGAACGTCAATACTCCTTAAAGGGTTAACATCCAAACTTTATGTCAAAGGTCTGACCGCTCAAGTCAAAGCTGTACAACTTAAAAGACTACTTTGATATATTTCCGTCACTAAAAAGGCTAAATAATAATAAATGTGCACGATAAGTTACCATTTATGTTGGCTTTACAATATGTAAAAAAAGGCTAACTTATTTAAAATTTAATAAATTATTCAATACGCTTGGAAAGCTCACACCGAAAAGAATGTAATAAGCCTAAAAACTCATTGCAGAGCGAATGCTAGAGCTATGGGCAGCATCAAAAAGGAAAAAAACCAAACAATACAATATATAGCTGGCTCATCGAGCATAAATGTCTACGAATCGTGTTTAAAGTGTGTTGAAACATTAACAAGTGACACCAAAATAATGTAAAAATATTTCATATAGACGCCCAAAAATAGTGGGATCTTTTGTGTCTAAAGATAAGAATATTGTTATTACTTTAAAAATGTTCCTAAAATAATTTTGTATGTACAAAACGCTTTGATGTTGAATGAATAAAAAATTCCAATTTAACAAAATACTTTAAATATAATTTTTTTGTTGATGTAAAAAAAATTTGTATATACATATTGAATATGTAGCGTATTAGGAGTACAATATTAATAATAAACGGTATCAGGAAACTGACACATACTTTCTCCCTCATTATAGGAACTTAATTTATTATTTTTAAGAGTAATTTTCCCATAAAAATCCATAAAATAACGGAAAAACCAACTTTTCTCAAAAACGGCTCGAACGATTTTGATTAAAATTTTATAGTTCATAGTACTTTAGGTCCCTAATAAACTACAATTTTAATCAAAATCGTTAGAGCCGTTTTTGAGAAAAGTTGATTTTTCCGTTATTTTAAGGGTTATTATGGGAAAATTACCCTTAAAAATAAAAAATTCACAAAAATGAAAAAATGCCTGGAGATACCGTGAATTAGTACCTCCATACCAAATTTCATCAAAATCGGACGACTGGTTTAGGCTCTAGGTCTGAACATCCACACAGACATCACTCCGAAAACTACTTTTTTAGGTTCAGGGGGACCCAAAACGGATATTTCCACCAAAAACTCAAACTAAAAAATTTTTACGAATACAATACTTTCTCCATATACTATGGTATAGGGGGAGAAAGTAAAAATAACTGTTACATACTAATAAAGTAGGAAAATATTTACGTTAACTACAATTTATAAAAAAGTTACAAAACAATAGCAGTGATGGCATATCCATAATGGCTGCAAACTACTTAATTCAAGAAATAAGAATTTAAACTTTTTCTTGGGTCGTAATTTTGATTATACCTTTATCTCTTACTAGTAATTAATACGATTTTCACATGCATTCATTATTACTTGCTTATTATTCATTATGTAAAAAAGAAAAAAAACAACTTTTAATTATAATATAAGAACCTACTAGCTGACCATGTTAGTTTGGTTCAGTCAGCAATCTTGTCTTTTTTTTTATACTTTTAAGAAATGTGTATATTTTAAATTTGCCTTGAAAAAATCCCGGGTGGTTAATCTGTCTCAAGATATCAAAAAATGTAGTCGTTTTACAATTAAAACGTCAAAGTTTAATCTATTTTGAAAAGACCTATTAATAAAAAGCTAGATTCAAGAAGAAAAAATGGGAATCTATCCTGTAATGATAGCCGGTGTTATTACATAGTTCTAACAAGAAGTCCTTTTATAAAAAAAGGTTTAAGGAACGCTTGCCTAAAAGAAGTCAGGAGACTAGTTTTGAATTTTGCAGATAACATTACGGGGAGTCATGTGAAGAGTTTGCTATTTACAAAGCAGTAAAAACTGAAATTAAACTTCTGTTAAACGATAAGGTTTCTTTCCCAGCAAATATTGTCTTTGACGGGTTTATAAAATTGACGCTATTTACACATCACAACCAATCAGTGATAAGGAATGGGGAGATTCTAAACCACACTACGGCAGTCTAAATGTATTGCCCGACCAGTCAGCTCGCGACCAAGCCTAACCCTGGCAAATGTTCTTTAATGTGTTTCGTGTTGTTTTTGTGATTTAATAATTTTGTGTTGAGCACTTTTTGTGACCTATTCAAGGTATATTTGTACACAATTTTCTGTGTTGAAGATGGGTATATAAAGGCTACTCGAAATCACCCAGCAATTTACTGGATTGGAAAAAGACAAACAGGCATTGTGCTTATTTAATTTATTGTTAAAATTCTCCAATTAGTTAGCTAACAAGAAGAAAAAAAAAACTCTGGAATAAAGCAGCTCAACAGATCTTCCCCAATAAAATTAACAAGTCGCCACTGCCCACTGGTTAAAGGTTATAAATAAAACCAAAATAAATGCAGTAGAAAAAAATCGATTTAATCTGTACTACAATGTTATAAAAATATCAAATACTTATGGCTACAACATGTAATTTTAATATTTAATTCTATCAATACAAACTAAATTGTCAACACTGTATACAATAAAATATATAAACTAATTTTAACTTTAACAAAAACTGTAGGATTTGTCTAACTATCTATAGCTTGTG
>JAGFPH010000799.1:269521-281093 GCA_018207615.1 Philaenus spumarius
ATTAATAGTTTGTATAACAACATATTTTCATAAAATCAATCCAGTTTAAAAGATTTCACAAATCTTATAGTTCATATATTATATCATATTACTTTTGACAGGCATAGGAGTTTTTTAAATTTAAATTTATCATAATATTAAGAGTTAGTAAACCAGCATATTTCCATCAAAAACAAGACGGTTATCGATCAGTCTTAAAGAATTCATAAATCTAAAGGAAACTCATTAGTGTAGCATTCCTAAACAAAACATTTTTAGTTAACTACTCCTTAAAATTTCCATTACAAAAATTAAGATCTTTCAAACCATCTTCGGGATTATGTACCTTAATTAGAAAAACTTAACCCTAATAGGACCACCAGTTTAATCGTCTGTCCCAATGAATTTTCTGCACAACGGATTAAATATACACGCCGTGTCCGGAAAGTAAGTTTCGTTCTAGCGCCACTGCAGCTACTGTCCTCGCTCCGCTCATATGCCACAGTTTCGCTAGATAATTTCCTAGGTTCTGACGAGATTCCCGTTGGTTAGTTTTGTGTTGAATGTTTAAAACAATTGCCGATCCTGCCGATTGGGAGATTCGTTCTGTTATCAGTTTTTTGAGAACTCGAGGAATTTTAAGCCAACCGAAATTCATCGTCAGATTACATAGATTTATGGTGAAGATGCAATAAGTGATGGTGTGGTGTAAAGGCAGTTCAATGGAGAGCGGACAAATATGTCCACGACAGACTACGGAGTGTGAGGCCTACTGCAGTAAATGATGACTTGGTCAGGAAAGTGGATGAGAAAATTCGAGGAATTAACTTTCAGACTAAGTTTCGAGAACTTTCTCGCATGAAATTGTTACCGACCGCTTAGGTTACCGCAAGTTGTGTTCTCTCTGGGTTCCAAAAATGCTCACAGAAGCGCACAAAACCAATAGATTTGGCAGTGCTTTGACATTTCTTACTTAGTACAGTGATGAGAAAGAGCAGCTTTTAAACCGAATCGTGACTTGCGTCGAAACTTGGGATCCCAATGTGACCCCAGAATCGAAACAACAATCTATGGAGTGGAGGCACACAAGATCTCCCAAAAAGCTAAAATCAAAACGATGATGGCAGCACAAAAAATCATGTTCACTGTGTTTTGGGGATAGGAAAGCGGTTTGCTTATTGATTTTCTTCCCAGAGGTGAAACCATTAATACTAAGTGATACTTTGAGAAAACTATGCCACACAATTTAAAACAAAAGGAGAGGAATGCTCAGTTGAGGAATTGTGTTGCTTTACGGCAACACTTAAAGACTGATGCAACAGTTGCATTGGGAGCAGTCTGATCACCCACCATACAGCCTAGACTTGTGGCACATTCTGCCCATGACGATGTGGAGCTGCGGCGACTTTTGGTGGTTCCTGCAAGATGGCGCTACCAGTTACCCTACTGTAGCCACAATTGCTTAACTTTAAAGAAAGTTTGGCAACCGCCAGATTTTTTATACGACCATCCCTTACAGTAAGGATTCACCAAAATGAAATCAGAATAAAAAATAGTTTCCTGAGTAAACAGTTTTGAGCCCGTTCAAAATAGTTGAGAAAATAGGGATTGGGAGTAAAAGTAATCACAACTATCATAGTACGCGCATTATCAAATCCGTTTAGTTTAGAGTTGTTGTAAATCTTCTAAATATTTAAAACTTTTGTACCAAACATTTTTTTACAACTAACCCATACTGCAAGGGGGGAGGGTAACTAAAATGAGGTCGCAAAACAAGAAATGTGTTACTCCCTTCGTAGACACAATATCGAACCCGTTAAAATTGTTGTAGGTGTTCTAAATATTTAAAAAAAAAGGTATTTGGTTCGTAATTTGACAGCCTGTACATTTATTGGTCTATTGTTGAGTTCTTTGCATTATACCCTTTTTATTTGCACTCGATGATTTGCTAAAAAATATATAAGGTAGGCTATGCATAACATTTGTTGTTGAAAAATACTTTTCAAAATTTAATCAATTAACCTCCAAACAAAAGTAAATAAATACAAGGAGTAGAAAAAATGCACAGGCTACCAGTTGAATGTAAACTGAACTGAGGATGCCCAACTTTTGGGCTTTCAATACTGATTTGTCACCTGTTTATCTGAATTGCGCTTTAAAAGAAACATCCGTAAAACTATCAATATTGGTTTTCTTAAAGCACCTTCATATAGCACATGATCGGAAATGACAAAACTATAAAAATTCTCTTATCATGTTAAAAATACAGAATCCTTAAAGTAGATAAATAATAAATATTAAAATATAATTTACTACCCCAAGTTATTTTTCAATGAGGGAAGTGTAATTACTAACCCATTTTCAGTTAAAAAATTCAATAATAAATTAGTTAAAATACAACAAATTCATTTTTTAAATGAATAATAACTCAATTATATACAGTAGACTCTCATAAATGCGGATCACGAAAATCCGGTCCGCTATTTGGGAATATTTTGTTTAATAAAAAATCGGTAAAACCCACGCGATTACTCCGCATAGCATAAATGGCATGTATTTTGTACCTTCGCACGATCCATGTTTCAACTAAATCGACGTCGTTTATGATTCACTAGGCAGTGGAAGTTTCTGCACTGATGTGTTAGTTGTACGTTTTTTTTTTTAATTTGCTGCAATAAATCTCTTGGATTAAATTTTCATTCCTTATATTTTATAAATAAATTTCCAACTTGTAGTGTTGTTTTTACGTACTGTGTTTCTTTTGTTTATTTAAAGTGTTTGGAACAGTAATGTAGATTCTTTTTTGTTGAAACTGTTCAACACTGTTCGCAAACTTAATTTTTTCATTTCTGAGTTTTACTTAATTGCAGTCCAGCACTGTATTATGTACATTACAGTACCATAGGTTGATGTGCCAGTGTTAAATTATCGTTGGGCATCGGCACGGTGCGGCGGCGATAGTATATGCGGCTTTCCATCGCTCTTATCGGCCGCTTATGCGACTCCGGGAAATCCGGATCGGCCATCCGCCCCATTAGTCCGGATTTTTGAGAGTCTACTGTATCACATTATATAAAATATGCAAAATTATACAACTTTCTTTATACACCTTTAATAATTTATTGTTGGTGTGTTGACAAATTTCTTATTCTAAGATTAAGTAATTAAAAACTAAATTATATATATATATATACACTGAACACCAAAATAAACAGTACTGAAATTAAAGCAGCTGTGGTTGGTTGTATAACAGCTGATTACAGTATTGATTGTTGCTTATTATTAATTTATTGTTTGAGGTTAGTTAAAGCTGTAAACCTCTTACAGTAACTTACTACATAGAAAGTTTTCATCCTAGAGCATTATTCCCATTCGTACGGAAGAGGTAGTTCCGGTGGTTCTAGTTCGTTGCGAACCAACGCAGCGTTTAAGAACGATTTCATCTAATATATAAAACCAGGCATGGCGTTCTTTATAGAACTGCCAAACCAAATAACAGTTTGTTCATGAAAACATGGTTATTTTTACGTCCCAAATTTTATAATGTTGTGCCACACGATATACAATTGGGTCTTTCATTACAGGCAATAAAATGTAAACTAAAAAAATGGTTGTTTTCTCTTTCGAATGATTATGTCGAGGGCTTATTTAGGGTAGGTGAATAATGCGTATTTATAAATGTTTTACGTATGTTCATGTGTACGTACAGGTGTTTGTCTGTGTTGTTCGTGTTTTGTTTTTTTGGTTGTAGAGTGAAAGTAATTGTCATTGTTTCTTCCAGGATTCCATAACTAAGCTTCAGCACACGGACAAGGAGTTAATTAATTGGCTCCTTTGTGTGTTATGTATTTATTAATCCTTCCTCAGCAGTATCTATTTTGTTTAAGCATTAATTTAATTTTGTTTTTTTTACAGGTTTTTCATGATTGTTTTAGTTTACTTTGTTTGTAAATTTGTGTTTGAGTATTGTAAGAGGACAAGGATGGATTAATACAAAAATATTTGATTTGATTTCAAAACAGCTGCCAAGTCATGCCTTAACGATGTTGTTGACAAGTTCCATCGTACGGGAAGCGTTTTGACTCGGCATAAAAGGTAACTAGGCTGTCCAATAACGATCACTACGAATGAAAACCTCAGCAGCAAGTTCTTTGAAAAGAAGGCTTCACCGGACATCTTTGAAAATGAACGTCAGTCTTTGAGAAGACCGTTTAAAAACCTTGGTGGATTCCTGTGTAGAATACAAACTGGTCAACCTTTAAATGTAAGGGAGATAAATTATTGCACGTCAATGTTAGCAATGAACTATCAAATCTCTGGGTTCCTACAAAGTGTATGGTTTTCTGATGAAAGTCATGTACACCTAAATGGTTTCATCAACAAGTAAACGACATGTGTTCTTCGATTTCAATGTCCTGATGATGTAGAATGGTACGCTAAATCAGAGGGGAGAGGCGAACTGGGTCTGTATTTGGTTGAAGATGATAATGGGAACGCTGCTACTGTAAACCAGGTACGTACAGAAGGAACATCCTTCAACCTTTTGCAAGAGATATGAAGAGGTTTCGTCGTGCTGGCAATCTGGCTTTTGGTTCCCAGTGGTTCCAGCTAGGTGGCGCCACCAGTCACCGCTATAGCCACTACCGCTTTACTTCAATGAAAGTTTGGCGACCGCCGATTTCCCAGGGAACAAACTTTCCACAACCGTAACACTCTCCGTACCTTTCACCACCTGACGCTTACGCGTTTGGAATGATGAAGGAAAGGGTCTTCCAAAATGAGCCACCGACCATCATTGTTGAGCTTTGTGAAGAAGTGACTAGATACGTCAGAAGCATGCAACAACCCCTTTTCACCAACAGGTTCGAAGATCTTCAACAACGCTACGAGAGTGGCTAAAACTTAATGGAGAGGTTAAAGAACACTTGTTTGTTAAAAATTCAGGTTTTCAGCCTCCTTTTACTTGGCTTGGTATATTTGTCTGAAAATAAAACATTTAAAACTATTACAATTTTAGTACTGTTTATTTTGGTGTATACTGGATTAATACTTCCATTACATACATACACAGAAGTGTTATAAAATTTTCAATTTTCTACATTTATGGTACAAAAAACTATAGGAAGTGCATAAAAATCAGATCAGTATTTGACTATATTGTTTTATCCTGAAAAAAAAACTAAACAATAGGATGTTAAGTGCTTATACAAAATTTTAATTTTTCTCCGATATCTGTCTAATTAAGAATATGGTTTTTGTGAGGATTTTGGAGTACGTAGACTTCATAAAACATTTGATTATTTTCTTACGCAAATAATATTAAAAGCTCAAAATTGGATATATTTTCTCCAAGTGTAATAGATACTTCCGACTTTTTTAAAAAAATTTACTTTTTGATTCTAAAGCATTCTGGCCGACCTTTCCCATCGACTAATACAATATTTACTGTAAAAATCCTAGAGAGCAGCACCAATAACACAAAAACAAAACTGCCTAAATACACAAAGCATACTGCCAAGAAACAATACCGCCAATCTACACAGCTTTTATAAAAAAAATGCCGAACCACTACTAAGAGTCTATGACGACAATACCGGCTAAGTACACTTATTTAAAGGCACTTATTGCCTATCTGCAACTCGATACTTATTATTAAATAGATGACGTCATGCATGAAAAGATACCCACTCAGATGGACTTCAAGCGATCAAGAATTTTGTAGAACAGCTGCATCAAGTTGCTCCAACTGACCCTCTGCTAATACGTTGTTGGCGTGAAATTGCGCCAACTAATAAAAAGACCGTCATCAAACAGAAAAATTTGAAAGACTACTTTTCCTTCAATCTTGACTACAGTACAATATGTGAGTTTTCTTTGATGCAATATTAGTAATCCATTCGAGCTTTTTGTTAATCCATAAAAGTACGTCATTTTGTATTCTTTTCCTGTATTTCTTTGTGCTGTACCGTTTTACACATCAGTTATCCCTAACACGTGATGTTAGGCTGTTACGAATAGCATGCCGAGTTCCATATTATCCGAGTTTTTTGCTAACCAAGTTTAGGCCGGTCCGCAATACCTCGTTTAATCGTTAAATACTGATTTGTATTCACTTCCCTCAATGTTATTGAATTTTCACTAACAAATAACATCAATTTTATTGATTTGTTTAAATACCCTTAAAACTACATAACATTAATATTCATATAACTAAAATATAGACTATGTTCATATTTAATATTTATTCACAAACGTAAGTTTGTTTATAAATCAGTAAAACCACATTCATTCAATTTTTGTTTTAGTTATCAACTTTATTTTCGGTACGGTAACAAAATAATTCAGATATGACTAAATTTAAAACTAAAGACAAATATTTGTCTCTGTTTATAGTCACCAAACTCTGAGTACCCACTTATACTATTATACTACTATTATACACTTATACTACCCACTGACTATTAACAAATCAAATTTGTAATTTTCACAAATATTTCAGAAACATTTTATCATCAATTAATAGGCCTATACTTTTAGCTAACATTTGAAAACAGTACTTACAGGTAAAAAAAAAACAACCAAAATATTCAAGAGAAAAACATAACACAAGCAACAGTAAACAAAATAAAACGGTATTCATATAAAAAAGATTTAAGACCTTAAAAAACAGTCCATTTGCTTAAAGGTAAATCACCTTCGTTGGCAGGAATTAAATTTTCTATAGAATCCATGAAAATTAGGTTTTCAATTTCACACGAGCTTCTGAAAAGAAGAATTTTCAATTGAGCTAATGCCATGGCAACAGCTTGTTCTAAAGATTGCGATATTGTTGATCCGTGGCTCATAAATGCAAGTTTTTGTGCATTTGGTTTTTGAATTGATATGACGCTGAGGTAATTCCCTACAAAGAAAGATAAACACTTTGTATTACTACTATTATAATGGCACAAATTACCATGCAAACTAAATGCAAAATATGTAAACAAAAACACTTAACCTAAAAAGTGTCAAAAGTAAGATAGGCCTAGCCTTTAAGAAATTAGCCTACCCTATTGTCTAAGAAAATTAACCCTAGAACTCAAATACTAGGCTATACCAGTACCAAATTCAACATATAAATTGTGTATAATTATGCTAAAGATACAAAACAATAACCAATTAACCCAAATAGGATTACTAAAACAAATCATTTCACAACACAAAAAAAAAAACAACACATAGAAATTTATTTATTCACATTTATTATATTTCCAAATATAAGTAAGGCAAACACCAATATGAAAACTGAACTCAAAATAATAAAAGAATCATGTGTAGAAAATGTAAACAAATTGCAATGTTTTCGATACACGTTCCATAGGCCTAACTTAAATACAACTTAATACTTGATCTCAATGTTAGAAGTTAATCGTAGACCTCGAACGCAAACAAAAATTGCATTTTTATAATAAAACACTTAGAAAAACCATTTCAAATTTATTTATAGACGTAAGAATATTATTGTAAAGAAAATGCTGTAACTAGATAATGAAAAACCTATATGGAAAGAGGCCATTACTGTGTAATCTCAAACCCGAAGCCTATATGTCGGTATGAAATTTAATTCTTTTAAAGTAAGTAAAGCTTATGTGTAAATCAACAAGTGAGTTTAAAATGAATTAAAATACCAAACATTACATAATAAAAAAACTGTGATCGTCAATACATGATGTTATTTTTCAAACATAATCTCGACACCATGAACGTAGTATTACAAAGTTCTATTAGACACCGCACACCAAGTATTGCGCCGATTGAATCAACCAATGAGAGACCAACGGGGCGAATACCACGAGAGAGAGAGGGAGAAGCGGTAAAGAAGGAACCGGGACATTTGATTTGAAGAAGAGGGCATCAGTTTATACATAGTTGGCGTCGAGGACAATATGAAATGTACACGTTGACTATCGAGTTAAACGGTGTTCGTTATTAATATAAAAAAAATTGCTGAACTCAGTGATACAAACCAGAACTTGGTATACTCTGGACAAAGTTAACTATAATATTGAACATTTTTTGAAATGATACCAAAGCTTAAATCATAATTAACTTTTGAACTGTGTATCCATAAATGTATAACTCAAAATCATTAAATGCGTCTTAATAAAAGTTTGCTCATTCCGCTCGAGTGCCAGACCCCGAGAGTGATGCATGATTACTAATTTGAATTTTAAATGAAGTAATAGATATGTCAATATTCAATTTCCCCAGGTGGTACCCCGAGCGGGAGCTCGGCTAGTCCACCCGCTTCGGAGGCAGGCCCTTCGGATTCTGGGGAGGGCCAAACATCATTGTCGGCGGAAGACAGGAGAGCGGAGAGGAGTAGGGTGACAGAGGGTCACCCTGGAGGCCAGCTCACAGAGGAGACTCTGGAGCTGGTACATCAAGCAGTGGAGTCTGGGGGTCTGACTCTTGACGTCACTGCTGATGAAACCACCATCACCGATGAGGATATGGACCTCGATGATGAAGATAGGCTACTGGCAGGTGTTGGGGAAACGACCAACACTGAGACCAGCAGAGCAGTGTCTGGGAATGCAAGAAGGAGGGCCAAGGCACTGAGAACAGCGGCGGGGGAAGAATGGCTGACCCGCGCTGAATGGAGGAAAAAGGTTGGGCTTGCGAAGAAGGTGAAGTCGTCTGGCGGGGAGAGTAAGAGGAGTCTCTCGGACACTTCATCTTCGGAAAAGAAAAACCCGACGATGAAGAGGCCGAAGCAAGGAGGGACAGACCCCTTGACTTGGCTGGAATCTCGACCGTCAACGAGCAGGCAGGGTCAAGGGGGACCAGACCCCTTGACTCGGCCGGAATCTAGACCGTCAAGGAGCAGGCAGGGTCAGGGGGGATCAGACCCAGTGACTCGACCTGACTTGCAACTATCTACAAGCGGGCAGGGCGCGGGCAAGACCGCCTATAGGGACCAGCTTGTGGGAGAGAAGATGGCGATAGTCCCATTAGCCTATCCGGAGGTTAGACTCACGGAAGAGCAACTAGAGGCCCTTCAGGAGGCTCTGATTGAAGAGATAAGTCTGGTCGAGGAAGGGACCACTCTTCAATTTCAGAAGACCTACAGAGAAAGAGGGGCACTAGTAATCACCTGCGACAATGGAGAGACGACAGAGTGGCTTAAGAGAACGGCCCCCAAGCTAAGTACTGGAGGGGAAGGAGGAACTGCGGTGCGGATAGGAGGGTATAAAGACCTCCTAAAGACCACCAAGGTTCTCCTTAGGACCTCTAAGTGCTTGGCTAGGAAAGAGCCAACTGCCCTTCTTAAGATGCTGGGCAGGCAAAATACAAACCTGGTCGTTAGGGACTGGAGTATAGTGTGTGGCAGGATGGAGGAGAACTTTCAAATCGTCATCCTGGTCATCGATGAGCTGTCAGCCAACACGCTGAGGACCAGAGGATGGAAGGTGTACCTGGGTCTTGACCAGGTGCTCCTGAAAGTCCTACAGGGCAGCCGCACTGAAGATGAAGAGAGGTAGAGTCCTTCAGATAAACCTCCAGCACAGCAGGGCTGCAACAGCGGTGCTGTGTAGGAGGTTTGCTGCAGGCAAGCTGGACGCTGTCCTGATACAAGAACCCTGGGTCAGACAGGGCAAAGTATCAGGACTAGGAAACACAGGAGGTAGGTTAGTATATGCCAAATGTGATAATGGACCTAGAGCATGCATTTTAGTTAATAAGAGACTAATCAATGTACCTGTTCTAGAGATATGTCCGTGGTAAGACTGGACATTGCTGGAACTGGGAAAACCCTGCTGCTGGCATCGGCATACCTCCCGTATAACGATGGCAGAGATTCACTACCACAAGGGATCCAGAACCTGGTGGAGTATGCAGAGAGGAAGGGGTCAGACCTTATCCTTGGGTGCGACGCCAACGCACACAACATGGCGTGGGGGAGCACCAACACTAATAAGAGAGGTGAGGCATTATTAGATTACGTTATCTCTAATAATTTAGAAATTATTAATAAAGGTAATGAACCAACTTTTGTAACTAAAGCCAGAAGTGAGGTGATTGACCTTACACTGAGCTCTGCAAGGGTGGCAAAAAGAATACATGATTAGCATGTATCATCAGAGCCGTCTTTGTCAGATCACAAGCACATTTGTTTCAGGATAGGTGAGCTGAGACTAGAGCACCAGACGTTCAGGAATCCGAGAAGGATGGACTGGGAATCCTATAAGCATGATCTTGGATTGAAGACAGGACTCATGACAGGTAAGGTTCAGGGCATAGATGAACTGGAACATATGTCTGATAGGCTCAGAGAGGCCATTGTTGGTTCCTACGAGAAACACTGTCCGTTGACACGTGTGAGGAATGTAGGAGCCGGATGGTGGACCCGTGAGCTGTCAGTCATGAGGAAGAGGGTTAGAGACCTCTTTAAGATCGCTAAGGCAGATAATTCGGATAATTACGTGCAGTCGGATCAAATGGGCAGTGGGGACATTTGAACCGTACAAATCTCCTGGGGGCGATGGGGTCAGACCCGTCTGTCTCCAGCAGAACGTAGATAGTTTATGGACAGTACTTTGTAAGCTATATAGGGCTAGTCTAGCTACTGGACATATTCCACGATCATGGAGAAAGACCAGAGTTGTGTTCATTCCGAAACCAGGTAAGGTAAACTACACCGATCCTAAGGCGTTTTGACCAATAAGCTTAACATCCATCCTGCTGAAGGTATTGGAAAAGATACTGCATAGGCATATATGTGATGGGGCGCTTGTAGAACGTCCAATTCACGCCAATCAGCATGCTTATTTGCCAGGTAAATCCTGTGAATCTGCACTACACCACTTGGTGGGCAGAATTGAAGGAGCTCTGGAATGTAAGGAGGTAGCATTTGGTGCCTTTCTGGACATTGAGGGAGCCTTTGACAACACCAGAACAGAGACGATTATTGAGGCAGCCGGGAGGCGTGGGGTTGAAGATCTGCTGTGCAAGTGGATCGGGGCAGGACTGTAGAGTCTTCTCTGTATGGTGAGACTGTAGAGGTCAAAGTGGAGCGAGGATGTCCACAAGGAGGGGTTCTTTCGCCCCTTCTCTGGAACCTCGTGGTGGATGATCTTCTCACAGAACTCAACAGCAATGGAGCATACGCGCAAGGCTATACAGACGATGTTGTAATATTAGTGGTAGGTAAGTTTGTGCCAACTGTTACGGAGCTGCTTGGGGTGGCACTGGGAACCGTTGAGAAGTGGTGCAGGAAAACGGGGCTGAGTGTCAGTCCGAGCAAGACTCTGGCCATCCCATTTACCAGACGGAGGAAACTGGAGGGTCTTCGGCCCCTCAGCCTTCAAGGTAGTGGGATCACTATAACAACAGAGGTTAAGTACCTGGGAGTGATATTGGACCAGAGGCTGAACTTCTGTGCACAGCTCAATCGAGTAATCGATAGAGGTAAGTGGACACTCATGGCGAGCAGGCGCATGGTTGGGCGGACATGGGGGTTGAAGCCTAAGCTGATGCATTGGCTCTACACCTCCGTGGTGAGACCAGCCATGACGTATGGCGCTATTGTATGGTGGACAAGAACAGAGGT
>JAGFPH010000799.1:347793-376841 GCA_018207615.1 Philaenus spumarius
TTTGGCTAATGAACTCATCCAAGCGACTTAGAAAAACAACGTGTGTACCAAATTTGGACAAAATCGGACGTAAAATGCGTCCATTAGCGTGTGCACACACATATATATACATGTTACTTCCGGTCAAAAATTTGGTCTACTTCCGGTCAATTTTTTTGGCTAACGTACCAGTTTAAACGATCAGAAAACCAACGTGTGTACCAAATTTGGACCAAATCGGATGTAAAATGCGCATACATACATAAATATATATGATTTTTAATGACACCCCAAAACGTGTTCTGGGGACCATGATCGGTGCTCATTTGCTACTCCCAACCTTGGGTCTTACCGCAAGGGCCACTGCAATAGCTCATTTTTCCTATGGAAATTCGCCAACAAGTTTTTTAGTAAACTCCGGAGCTGGCAGATGTTTAACATGCAAGAGAAAGTTTTTGAATTATTTATTAATTGAAACGTATTTAAGATGGCCAAATCTCATCTGCATACATCATAAACAGTTCCGTAAAAATGTGAATTATTGTAAACATTTGGTGATTTCGAAATTCATGCTAAAAATTATTAAGTGCTAACATAAATGTTTGGACAAGCATTTTAAATTGATTTTGTACATTATTAAAAGTTGTCCGCTATTTTCATATGCATTATTTTTACTTTTGAATTCATATCTACTTGTATTTGCTTGATTTAATTTATAAAATATCATGTTTCATTAAATTCATATAATCAGCTGATACATTTGTCTGATTCCCATTTGATACCCACAGTTCTTCATCACAAATACTTCCACAGTTTCTAAAAAAACCTACTTGTTTTAAAAATAATTAATTTTAATTATTTAACAACCCTTTAATGGTGAATATTACGTGTTTATACTTTATGTGTTGTGTAGTGTTTTGTGTCATGTGACTATCGTCTGAAATGTTCGTCTTCGACAATGACAGAGGTTTGTGTCGAAACTAGTAATACCCAGCAGCAGTAGAGGGGAAATTAATAGGACCATTTGAAGGTTGGTAAATTAATTTAAAAAATTTACAATAACGGTCCAGGAAGTAGGAGTCAAAGTAATTAATAAATATAATTATATTGCTCTGCTACACTTGTGTGATGTCGTAGTTGTTTTACGCATAAAGTTGTAGGATTCAAGATGGCCTGGAAAGTGGTCAACTATGTCTGTACAACTATAACTTTATCATTTTGTTTTCAATTCCAATTATTTACATCTTTGATTTCTATTTATTACATTTGAATAAATTCTAAATAAAATTTCATTAAAAAATTTGTTATTCGTAGCAAAAAATATGAAAAGGATGAGTTTGTTTATTGCCATTCAATCTTAAAACATTAGATTTAAGGAACATAAATTCTATTGCAAAAATTTCTGCTTCCTCCTCTACTGCCGTACTCTTAAATAATTATCCATGAAAGACAAAGAAAGCAGGGGTATTTTAGTATATTACCCCCAGCACAAATAGATTTAATTTAAAATAAGCACGGTTTGCTAAGTGCTAAGAGTGTACGCTAATTATTTATCTTCAGTTTTTAGTGCTGATAATGCAAAAATTAATATAAAAATTTCCGTAAATTCAGTGTTTAAATTCCCACTCCACTGAACTTACACCACAATTCCTACAATCAGCCGCCTCATTTAATCCTAAAAATTAAGGTTTTATATTTCACCTGAACAAACTAGGTTCACTTGAATATAAAATAAAGACTATTATAAATACAGTTTTATTTAAAAATCTCAAATATTTTAGAATCATCCCATTTGATAACTTTAAAAATAGGCTTAAAATATTCTTAAAAAAAAGAAAAACACGTGGGATTTTATATAACTTTTTGACAAGTTTCCATAATGAGCTATTATAGCTCATGTGACCCTTATAGTAAGAAATAAGGTCGAGAGTAGTAAATGAGCACCGATCATGGTTCCCGGAACACGTTTTGGTGTGTCATTACATTTTATATATATATATGTGTTTGCACTCTAGCTGGTAAATTCAAGTCCAATTTGGTCCAACTTTGGTACACGCGATGGTTGTCTACGTCGCTCGGACGAGTTCGTTAGCTAAAAAAATCCAACAACCGGAAGTATGTTTTTTGACTGGAAGTAATACATTTTTAAGATTTTTCATATGAGAATGAAACTATACCTTGTTCACCGAGAGTTTAAAGTGAAGCACCTCCCACTACAATATTTATGGGCAGGGCAGACAGTGTTGCACGCGGACCTACCGCAGGTACGTACGTGAACGTTAGGGTGTTCTAGTGAAGAGACTGCTTGTTTACTAAGAACTACTGCGAATCGTATGCAGAGTCGGCCGTCCCACACGTGACGTTCGTTTTCCTCACTGGCCCAAATCATTAACATCAGCCATTGTAATGTGGTGTTTCACTTTAAACTCTCGTTGAACAAGGTATAATAAATAAATTTATCTAAAAAAATAAATGTAGGATATTATTCTGCACATTTTGTTTTTTTACACGACCTTGTAGCTCGCTTGGTTCCCCCAAAATCGATCAAAATGTAAAATACCATAAAAGTACCAGGTTCAAACTATCGTGGGGCCATCTTCTGATCTGAGGCCCAACGGCCGAGTTTGTATTCTGCGAAACAGCCCTTAACCCGAGGCAGCAAGGCAGAAAAGCAAACTCGCAAAGCAAGTTTTTCCGCTGCGAGTGGGATGAAGGAGTGCGTGAATCGAAGCTGGAGGCTTAGGTGCAAACAAATTCTACTAACATATTGCATTCACATTTAGCGCCTTCACGGGTAGATCAATTTCCCAATTAGTTGTTTGAAACCCTAAAACATGTAGGCCTAAGCTTAATTCTGGAAATTCGCTCAACTCACGTCAGCGGTTCAGCTGCGTGGTCGAATTACTTTAGGACTTAAAAAAAAAGAAGGAATTTCAGACTTTTAACTTTAGAAGTCCTCATGAAAAACTAATACAAGAGCGTGTTCTGGAGCAAGAATGACTCCAAAAGATTTTGCATCTTTTCACGGGCTCAATGAAATGAAACAATTTCTCTGACTTTTTTACAAGTTTTCTGATTTCCTCAGAACTTACCCGATCAGAGAACTATGTAAAATGTCAAGTAAAAGTATGAAGCCTGTAACACTCATAGTCCATGTAACAGAGATATACAAATTTTAACTAGTAAATTCCCATAGTGACTAAAACTTAGAAGAATGGTCTGATAAATAATGAGATGCAATATGCAATACTAAATATTTATATTTCACATATTCTTATATAAATTCATTTATGACGCAAAATAATTAAAACATAATGATTCAGATAAACCTAAAGTAAAAAATAAGCAGACTATATAAATAAAGAATAAAAAAGCAGACTTAAAAAACATTAATGAGTAAAAGTGTGTAATATATATAAAGTGTATAAAAGTTCACAAAAACAGAAAACGGTGGTGCGGTTAAAGAAAACAGCAAGAAGGGTGAAAAAAATGGTCACATAACAAACAATTTCAATTATAAATGGTTATTAAAGGT
Organism: Philaenus spumarius; assembly: GCA_018207615.1. Classification (NCBI taxonomy): domain Eukaryota; kingdom Metazoa; phylum Arthropoda; class Insecta; order Hemiptera; family Aphrophoridae; genus Philaenus; species Philaenus spumarius. Next base: position 351,308 of record JAGFPH010000799.1, read on the forward strand.
AATAAAGTTGAAAGGAAAGACACATATAAGAACTTGTAATGCATAGTATGTGGGTGTTTGCATTGACGCGCATAGTAAACCTGAACTGGATCTGATCGATTGTGAAAACTTGCGTTGATCATACAAGCCATGTACAGCTCTCGATTGACAAGATGGCGATAAGTTAACTTAAATAATTAGTGTTTGGTGTGAAAGTAAAATTCACAAAAATGTGGTTTTTCGATGCAGGAGAGTGATGGTTGGTATGTTACAGTGAACTTGGAGTGGTACAGAGTTGGTGTACGCTTCGACATTAAAATCCGTCGAATATTTTCGAAGTAAGTTAGACTTGTGTAAATGGGACCACGAGGTAGGCTCTTCTGGTGTGTTGAACTCAATAGCCTGCTTAAAAAATCCATCGTAATCCAATGAATCCTAGGTAAAAACATTTGTGTGAACAGTTTCGTGAGTATTAATGGCCATAATATTTAATAATATCAGTCTGCATTTCAAAATTTTAAACTTTTTTAACATGTAACTTCATTTAGTTAGGAATTGCGTCTTAAGTTATTTAAGATAGTTGTAACTTGTATCTTGTATAAATTTTTGACAATTTGTTTTGTTTGTTTCATGATAATGATGAATTTGTTTGTATATAATTATTTTCTTAAAATGAGTGAGTAAAAAACACATAGTTGCTTCGCCACAATGTCTTGAATTATTTCGTTTAGCCATGATCACCTGTCTAGTGAGTACTTTTGCAGTCAAAGATACATGACCTGAGAAGTCAAATTAACAATAAAATATTTTTAAAGGTAATGATATATGCATAAATAAAACATGAGAGCATACAAATAGATTATAAAATATGTGGATTATTAACCCCTTAATGGTCTCTGACGTATATATCCGACAGCGAGAAATGGCAAAAAAAGGGTCACTGACGTATTAATCCGTCATCAACATTTTGTCTCGTTTTATTTCGTTTTTCGACGTATAAATACGTCAAATAGTGCCTGTATCATTCACATTTGAATTTATCCGTTAGTCTAATCGATCTGCTTTTATTTCGATCTAATTATTTCGATACTGTAGGCCTACTTATATCATTTGAGTTTCACGTACGTTTACATTGTGAGTCATTCTATAGTCGCCTATTTGTTATTGAGTTGTAGTTAGCAGTTTTTATATTTTATTTGCAAGTTTCTGAAGTTTGTTAGTACGTACATTAGTTTATAGTATAGTTTATAGTATACAAAGAATATTTTATCCAAATGAGTTTGTTTCAAAATGTCTTTACAAAAAGAAATTGACGATATTGAGGTTTTGAGGTTACTACATGAATTTAGTTCGGAAAGTAACAGTGACAGTGATTCTTTCGACGATATTCCAAAATTGGAAGAACTATTATTACCTGATATAGAAGAAGGTGATATACCTAATGTAGTAGGTGAAAATAATGTATTTTATTTAGGCCTAGGCCTGATGTGAGCAATGGAATGGATAGGTTACCATGTATCAGATTTCTATTGTGAACCATTCCAATTTACTGGTCAGTCTGGTATGCTTATGCTTATTGATGATGTTAGTGATGTGTAAAATTTTTTTTAAAAATATTTCATACTCAAAAAAATTTTTAGTGTAAATAGTTTATAAATATTTAGATTGTTTTATGTTTCTTTTGTTACTATATAAAAAGGTTATTACAGAGAGATGTGTCAGTTTCAGTTGTAAAGTTTTGCCAGGTTAGGTTACGCAAGTCCATGCATTTGTAGACATTTTGTAGCAACTAAACGAGAACTAAACTATAAAAATCTATTTGTAAACATTTGAGAAAACAGTGGGTAAACATTTTGAGTGGTGAATTTGATCAATACTGAACATCACTGGTCGTAGTATCAGCAGTTCCTTTACGAGGTAGGATAGGTTAGGTTAAATTTAATTATTTAAAATTTTTTACTTTAAATTGTTTTTATGCTTATAAAAAGTGTTTTTTAGGTTACTATTAGATATTAAAGATACAATTATAGAATAAAAAAAATGGAACATAATAGCTTTTTTTTGGTGTCGAAAAAATGGACCATTAAGGGGTTAAGTTTTTTTTTTTATAAGAGTTAAAGTGAAGAAGTTCAGTAGGGTTGTACAAAGGAAGTTTTAAGGTGAAAGGTGGAGTTATAAGTTGGAGTTATGGTGAGATTTATGGTAAATAATTTTTGTTGAAGAGGTTGAAGAGAGAGGAGTATTTTTTATAATTAAAGTTACATAATAAGCGACGAATATTAAAGGTGAATAAGTATAATGAAGTGTAGGTGAGTAATAATCCACATATAACGGTTTTTATTAGTTTGAAAATTTTTTTTATTTTTCAAGTTTTTTCGACGACACATTTTTTTTAACAGTTTTAATCCATTATATTTTTATTTTTATAACGCTTAACGTTATAAGCCTACATTAGGAGAAGAAATTAATAACAAATGATAATTTACTAAATTTGTAGACATGTTTTGAAATACAGTTACGTTTTACTTTAATTCTGATTTGTCAATGTATAACCTAATAAATTTTAATATGGACAACAGTAATAATACAATTTATCTGAAAAACATAAAATATAATCTTTGAATGATCAGCTTAGTTGTAGTTTCAATGTATCTGTTAATAGAAATGTGATTATGAACACAACTCAAATTACACTATAACTCATAGATCAAAATTAATTTTAAGACGAAATGTAAAAAAAAAAATACTATTGCATTAATGAATCTAAATATTAATACAAGTTTATCTAAGACATCAAATAAACACCAAAAAAATACAACAGATATGATGTGGAAGTAGTAGCAGTTACTTAAAAAAGTGGATGTAGATAAGTCTGAAGGGCCGTTTCATACAACTAAGCTCAGTGTACTGGAATTGCACTGCCGTGGGCGGGGCTTGTATAGTACGCATTCCTGCCGCTGGGCATGTAGAGTGCAGCTTATCGCCAGTTCAGTGACACCGGTGTCGTTGACCTGGCTTGTTTTGTTCGTCTATAGTGATAGATTTTGTTGGTGCTGTTTTATTCTCTTTTCGTTTTTCATGATGGCAAGTTTAAGTGAGGCTGTGCAGTTTAGCTTCCTGCTCGGTAAAAACACCGCTCACACTGTTTTATTGTTGAAAGCAGATTACAAAGATGATGCTGTGGAAATAACTTAAATGTACGAGTGGGTTTGCTCGGTTTAAAAGGTGACATGTGAATTGAGGACAAACCTCGTTCTGGACAGATGAAAATGTTGAGAAAATTCGAGAACTTGTGCTCACAGACCGTCGACAGACTGGTGGATCAATTGTCAGAGATTAGTAGGGTATCTTAGAGTTTGGTTCAGCAAATTTAACTCAAGATTTGGAAATGAAAAGGGTCGCTGCCAAGTTTGTGCCTCGGGTTCTGAGAGACAGTAAAAAAGAACGTCGAGTTTAAACATGTCGTGCTTTGAAAGAACCCGAAACAAAGCAACAGTCAAGCGAATGGAAGACGTTATTGTCACCCCGTCCAAAAAAATTTGTCGCCAAGTCAAACCTAAAATCAAGACAATGCTAATTTGTTTTACTTTCTCACTATACTATAGTATAGAGAAAGTATAGTGATCGCAAAAAAAATCGATGTTGAGATTTTTGTGAAAATATCCGTTTTGAGACCCCCGAGTCCAAAAAAAGGTTTTTTTTCAAAATGTCTGTCTGTATGTACACAAAGCTAGAGAGACAACTATTCCATCAATTTCGAACAAATTTGCACCAAACATATCAATTAGGCCTGTATAGTGCACAAAAAAAGTTTTGAAAACATTTGAAAAACAACCCCCTTTTTGGCCAAAAAAACCCCAAAAAATCAGTTATTTTTTATAAAAAAACGGCTCTAACGATTTTGATAAAATTTGGCTTATTTGTATCCCTTAATGTACCCTATCATATGCAAAAAAACCGAATCTTTCTAAAAATTCTCGTTTAGCTAATAATAATATTTATTAGTTACTCTCCTAATAAATGTATCAACTCTCCTGCTTAAGTCAAGTGGATCTGTTTAATAATTTAAATATGTTTGTGAGAAAGTATGTGCCAGTTTCTGGTACCGTTTATTTTTTATATGAAGGGGGCAGTTCACAATCAGAGTTTGTTCCACCAGGTCAGACCGTTAATCAAGCTTATTGTTCGGAAGTTTTAAGAAGATTGCGCAAGAAGTGTTCGACAAAAAAGACTCGATTTGTGGCACACAGAGGACTGGTTTTTCCACCACAACAATGCTCCTACACGCACAGCCATCTCTGTTCCCCAGTTTTGACAAAAAAGGCATGGTTCCGCTGCCCCACGCACCTTACTCACCTGACCGGGCTCCGTGTGGTTGTTTCCACGCATGAAAATTTGTATGAAAGGACTCGGATTTGAGAATGTTGATGATGTGAAGAAAAAACGAAGGAGGAGCCATCACTGAGTATGAGTACAAAAAATGTCTTGAATAGTGAAAGCACCGATGGGACAAATGTATCAATTGCAATGGAGAGTTCTTTGAAGAGGATAAGGTTGTTTTGTAAAATTAAAATACAGTAGAGTCCTGATATTTCGAATTGAATGGGACCGAGAGTACCTCAGATTGTGAAAAACTCGAATTACACGGATCATGTAGAGGTTAAGATAAAACTACTATTTATAGTCCTCGTATCTCCGAAACAATTGAAGTTTTATTAAATATACACTATTTTGCATTGAACACTGAGGTAAAAAAGTAATTTTATACACAGTAAAAAATAGAAACTTACTTATTAAAGAAATCATAAATAGTTTTTTGTTTAACTAACTGCAACGTTTACGAGCTGCGAGTCACGCCAGGGGGATACGGCATGGCTGGGAAAAATTTGTTTCGATGTTATTTTTGTATATACAGTAGAACTTGGATAATTCGAAAGTCTTTAATTCGAAATTACCGTTAATTCGAAGTTTCGGTTCGGTCCCTTGAACTTTATATGATATCAATGTAAAACAATTATGGATAATTCGAAGTCAACTTCTTTAATTCGAAGTTTTTTCACTAAAAATAAATCTTGTGCTGTGAAAGGGATCACTGGATAAATAGGTCACTGTCTGGTAGAAAGGGGGCTGGGCACAGGGGGCAGGACTTACGTGTTTGTACACGTATTGTAATTCTAGACGCGGTACCGGTTTCTAAGAATTTTGCCTTCCGAGAATTCTCTATAGGTACCGATATTGTAGTTTGTCATTGATGCTCTGCCCAATCTCTGACTGTTGTTAATTCTCGACAAAACCTTTTGTAAGCAGAAAAGAACAATCATATTGTTTATTGACACTTGTACTGCGCATAACTCTATCCCACTTATATGAACAACGTTACGGTTATTTTTTCCCCTCGAACATGACTTTAGTTGTACAGCCAATGAATTAGGGCATTATAAAAAAATTTTAAGCATTTATACCGGATACTTATTGCACAAACGCTCTTGACAGTTTCATTGGAAAACAAAAATTTAAAGATCGGTATCCTTCAAGCAGCAAGAATGTGTCACAATGCATGGTCACATTCAGTGCCATTTGTGGCTCGAATTACACCTCGGATTATTGAGATTCGAATTACCGGGACTCTACTATATAGCTTTACAAAAATAATTATTTTTTTTTTGTTTTTTGGTACATTCTTGTATGAATACTATCTAGTGGTTCGTATAATATTGAAAGCATTGTATATGGAGTGTTTGCAACTGGTTCTCTGAAAACATCTGTACAGTGATTTAAAATATCGCGTCAACTATAATTTACTTATTATTAGGTACTCTTTTAGAACATTTTATTTTTGAGCCATTTTACAAGGGCAAAATCACTTAGCACCACCACTTTAGTTTACAAACTTCAACAGTTATAAAAATGTTTTTTATGGATTAATGTATTTATCAATAACTTACGGAGGACTACTCGTCCCACGTTTATGGCTACTATTTTTCTTTAAAGATCCAGGACTTTTCTGAAATTTGAAAACAGAAAAATTACTACATTAGGTAAATAAATATAGACTTAAAAATCAAAATCTACATAACACATTTTATGTAAAAAATTGTTTTTAGATCTTAACACACATTAACTTCAACACACAGTAATATTTCTTGCAGCACTAATTGACATGGCAGACTGCACTAATTGACGTTCTCTCAGGCGCAAGATGCAACCATTTCGAACAAACGCGTAAATTTGCATATTCAATTATTTAATATACTCAAAATCATCCAATCGTAATAAAACTGGCACCATATCAAATATATATCAAATACCTTTTTACACAGAGAAAGGAATATAATGTATATGGGGCCATTGAAAGGAATATAATGTATATGGGGATATAAGTTAATTATTATTAGGTTAACCTTCTTTCGATTTGTTTTTACTACTAAATTTAAGAAATATATAAATATATTACAAATGTAATGTTTCTCATAGTTATGTGTTTTAACAGTTGGCAAATGATTCATACCCTTTACACTATATGCAACATATTAAATTTTATGTAATTATTTTTATTTTTAGTTAAGTAATTAACTGCCATTATTTACTTTACTAAAACCCCAAGGTTATATAAAACTAAATCTATACTATGCTAAGTTATTTCTCTTCAGTGTAAGCTATTGCGATATCCTAATCACTTCCCTGTTGAGTTGTTTGGAAAACTTCTCTGTTTATCTTCTTGCCATTCTAATGTAACATTTTAATTTTTATAAAAAATACTAAAATAAAACTCGAGATTTAAAAAATGTATCGAGAAATTTATGGCTGAATCGAGAAAAGTACAACCGAGAAATGAATTTTATTCTTGACAACGAGATAGAGACGATATTGAGTTATTTCTCGTTACTACTCGCTAGTTCGAGATCTTGCACACTCCAGATATAATGCATTTTCAAAAGCGTTACAAAATGAGGTTGAAGGCTAATCGGTCTTATTAAAATTTGATGAAACAATATCTATCCTAAATACTTTCGTAAAGACAAAAAAGGATAATGCATTTGAGCATCTGGTGAAATGTAGAAAGATGACCTTGTTTAAGTATTAAGTCAGAGGACCATAGATAAATGAAGGTTACTAAAAAGACTTTACACATTTTTAATTTAAAGAGAAACTTTCATTATGTAGCCTTAAATATTAAACCGTATTACCTGTAAGTAACCCTTGTATTCTTTTATGTTTTTCATGAGCAACATAAACCCAGCAATTCGACAGCATTCTTTCTTCGCTTGTTCTATTGTCTCTCCTTCCCCTGGAACAAAGTAGTAGTGTTAGGCACTTATAAACATCCTTGCACGTTGAACTGCTGTAGTGGCGTCCATCTTGGATTGTTTTCCCGTTAGAGCAATGTTAAATTTAAAACCGTTTATTTTTGAAGTGATAACTTCTATTGGACCGTTGGGCACTTTCGCTTGACTAAGTTTCTAAAATCTCGCGACACGAACTTTTTGCGTAGACACAAGTCGGAGCATGGAGAGGGAATAGGCGATACATAGCATATACAGACAATTAAGCGCGTGCTTCCTTGTTGAAATGTAGCTAGTAACGTTTCAAACGTAATACTGAAGGCAATTCGCCCGGAAACCGCCCTCTTTCTTACCGCGACCGGTATAAAAAATTACAATTTATATAAACTTCGCATTATTACAGACTAGTAACGTTTTAACTGGTTACTCAAAGTGCCTTGTAATAGTATCGCTTCTCGGCCTCTAAGGTCAAAGTGTAGTATCTGTTCTTATCAGCTTAATGTGTGAGTATAGTGTGAATCGTCGAGTGTTCTAACGGTCGTCTGCTTTAAATATTGTGTTGGTGCGGTCATCGAGGAACGTTGTTGTGTGCTGCCACCTGCGATTACTCAGAACTACTAGCCCATAGGCTGTTTACTCATCGTAACTTCGAGTATATTGTACATCGGTGAGTGTTTTAACGGTTTTTATTCGGCCGTTTGAATACTTTTAGTACCTTTTGAATAAATTAACAGTTAATTTGAATAAGTCCAAAATATAACTTAAATTCATTGTCTTATTTTTTAATAGTACTAAAATTTCTGTTGTAAATATTTCGTCAACTCTTTTCACGTGATTTACTACATACATAGAAATTGACTCATGATATAGATAAGAGTGTTGCATTTTCTTTGTTGGATTCGTTAACACAGAAAATCGGTAAGTACATTGACAGTTACAATTATATTAATTATTATTTGAGGATTTTTCCATGACTATTCTATAACTTTTTTAAGTGGAAAATTAATAACCTTTGATTAAGCATTTTTAAATCTGATAGACAGAAAGGAAATAATATTATTTTTTGAAAAATTAACACTTTTTAAGATAATTACAATTTTAAATAATTAACAATTAAATTTTTTTTTAAAGTTTCAACAATTTCTTAAAAACATTAGGAAATATAAAACCATATTACATGTTTTTATTTATCCGTGCGGATAACTAGTTCCGACGGTTATACTGTCATCGTCAGATCCTAGACACCGTTGTTGTGAAGAAGTTGTTCGGGCATTCTGAGGCGTCGTCTTATCAGTCTCATAATGTTGTTTAAAAGAATAATTTAATTAAAAAAGATTAAAACAATAACACAATTACACGGTACATATATATACTTAAAACACATAAACCAGTCAGTAACGAATGTTCAAAAAGCAGTGAACATTCGTTACCGACTGGTTTATGTGTTTTAAGTATATATATGTACTGTGTAATTGTTTTATTAATTGTTTTAATCAATTTTAATTAAATTATTCTTTTAGACAACATTATGAAACTGATAATAAGACGACGTCTCAGAATGCCCGAACAACTTCTTCACAACAATGGTGTCTAGGATCTGACGATGACGGTATAACCGTCGAAACTAGTTATCTGCACAAATAAATACATTGGATTGTTCGACGAAATGAATTAAGGTATTTATATACCTTAATATATACTAAGATATTCATTCTCTGGAGTCTGGCAAAAAATGACTGTAGTAAGCATACCATAAAATCTGCATATTATGGTGTAATTTTTCCCCTCCTAAATTACGGAATTGTACTGTGGGGAAATTCAGGTATGCAGCAAATGCAAAGATTGTTTGTTTTGCAAAAGAAAGCGGTTCGCTTGATTGCAAACTTAGCCATTGGCCAATCATGTAGGGAAGCGTTTAAAGTTGAGAAGATCTTAACACTTCCTAGCATATATATATAATGGAAGTTATATTGTTCTGTCGGTTTAAGAGCTTCATAGCTCACAACAGCGATTTTCACACATATTCCACCAGAAAACGAGATGATCTAAGATTAACTAAACACAGATTAAATCTTCACAAAAAATTACCCGCTCAAGCTGGAATAGCACTTTTCAACCGACTCCCAGAGTCTCTTAAAAGAGTTGATGATTACTGTAATTTCAAGAAGAAATTGAAACGGTTGTTGCTGGCAGGTGGCTGTTACTCGCTGGGTGAATTTTTGAGCATGGACGAGGGCTGTGTGCCTTTCCAAGCAGTTTTTGAAACCCCACGTAGTTCGTAAATTTTTTTTTGTATTTATCTGTTTGTATGGATATATGTATTGTTACAATTGTGATTAATATGCTAAATTTATTGTTGTAACTGTTAACTCAGTATTTTTAAGAATTGCTTTTTTTAAATTGTTCTTCAAAGTTAATTTTTCTCTGTTTCTTAAATTGGTTCTTATGTAAAAAATTTTATGTACTGTGTTTGGTTAAGGCAAAGTAAAATTTAGTGAAATTATTATAAATACGGTTCGTCCACGGAGTGGACGCTGGCACTTTATGCACTTTTCAACTACATATTGTATATTTTCTCTACTTTTTTGAACTGATTGTTGTTAATTGTATTTTATGTGTATTTTTCTGTATTTTGTGTATATGACCTGTTTGATACAAGTAATATTTGTCAAGAAACCAATAAAAATAAATAAAATAAAAATAAAATACTAGGTAAAAGCCCACATAGGTTAGACATTTAAATGGTAATAACTGATTAATATTTTATGAAAGAAGCAATAATTTACATACTATTGGTGTATGATGCCTTTTAGTCTATAATTGAATCTATTTTCCTTTACATTGCCGATGCATATTTTGCAGAATGTTCCGCCAGAGCAATAAAATAATTATTATATTTGACATCTCAGAAGCTGAAAAATTTGTATTTTATTAGGTATTCAATTGTATATAACTGTGTTTGTTTATGTGAATGCTTTATTATTTTAGTTGCATTTTGTATATATGTAATATTGGCTTGTATATTATGTGTATTAATTGTGATTTAGTGCTTACTCACAAATTTATTTTATTATCAATGTATTATATATATGACTTGCCTTATACAAATGTGAGTTTGTCTAAAAGGAATAATAAATATTGTATTGTATTGTATTAAGTATACAATCCAGGAGGCTAACCCCACATTATGTCTAAATGGAATATGGTCAATTTTCATATTGATTATTTATAATTAGATTATACACACGCTTAAAATGGAATAAAAATGTGTAATGTAATGTGAGAAAATATATTAAATATAATGTTCTGCAGTTTTGCTAACTGAAAATATACTTAAATTACTTACTTAAATTTTCAGGAGTTAAGAATAATTTGTTATTTGAGTAATTAATAATGCAATTTCAAAACATGATATAATATTTTTTGACAATATATTGACTTGTGTAATTTGTTGACCCATATTCTCCTCTAATATTAATACCGATAAAAATATAAATCGGTCATAGAAGTTATCACTTCCAACGTGTGGTCTTAAGCACACATAATTTTGTTACCATAAAATTATTTGCAAGGTCTAATTTAACCACAGTCACAATACACATCCGTTTTGCTTTTCACGTTTTTTTTAAATCTCGTTCGTTTATTACGTAATTGACGTTTTTTAAGTACCAAGTTGAACCTTTTCTTTACACAATACAAAATTTATAATTAAAAGTGAATCACAAGCCGGATCTGCAATTTTATAAAGAATATTCAGTTTTTTTTCAACACTTAATTACAAAAGATGGATTTATAAAATGGTTTTAAATGACGCAATGTCAAGGCGCTTAGCTGCAAGAAATTTTACATAAGGAATAAACTGGCAGTGTTAATATTCTGAGATATTCTTGTATCCAATGTATGAGATATCCAAATATTGTTCGGACATTTTCGTGCCAACAATCAGACTCCCATATCAATCCCTTGTGGAAAAAGTTGTCTTTTAACAAGGTTATGTTTATTTTTAAGGTAGAAAATATTCTACATTCGTGAAGCTTTGAATAAAAAAGCCTTAATTTTACACCATCATTTTGAATAAGCCCGTATTAACGCAAGCTAAGTATAAAACTAAAATATTTTTTAATAACTATCGGGACTTACATTGTAGGTCAATTGATTCTGTTGGAATTTCAATGGAAAATACTTTCTTTCCATTAAAACTGGTGGGCTTTGCATCAAAATAGGAAATACTAATGTCTCTAGAGTCACAGTATGTTTGCAGCCACTTCTCTGGATCCGTATAACTCAATTCGTGGTAGGAGTTCCTTAATCTGCAAACAAATTACTCAATTTACATGCATTATATAGTAAATGATTTACATAGAACACAATATTGTAACAAATTTATAAAAACAAACTTTAAAATAATCTAAAATAACTATTCATACAAAAATTGAGAGGCTATATTCTAGTGGAGAACTCATTGTAACTAAAGAAATAAATGTCAAACATTATTAGTATTGATTGTTTAGCTTCAGAACTGGTTATTAATGAAATACCATGCCTTTGTTTAGTAGTCTAATTGAGTTGCTACATATTTTGCTAATCACCAGGCCAGCTAATAAAACCAATACACTATTATACTTAATAAATACCTCGATAAAAAACACACTTCTCTAAGAAATAGAAACTAACAGTAGTATTAATTACCTAGGCATCAACAAACAAAAGAAAAATAAATAAGAAACATTATTTCTAAGTACAGTAGAGCGTCGATAATCCGAACGTCAATAATCCGAAACGTCAAAAATCCAAACGCGTTCTGAGGTAGCCCCTGCAAACATATCGTTTTCGTTTTCGAAAATTCCAATTATTTCACAAAAATCTTCATTGCAGTTTGACATTACTATCTCTTTTTAAACACTTCTTAATACCTGCTCTCACACGCCCTCACAACAGACTGGCTGTCAGTATTTTCACTGTCACGCTAATAAGATGCTTTAGCGCTAGCAGTAAACAAACAGAAAGTTTATTCATTTCTCTTTGTGCAATCATTATAACAGTGTGTCGTACATACAGTAGTGTACTATACAGTATATTTTAATTTTTCATTTGTGTTAAGTATAATGTACAAGTGAACTTTTAATTTTGTACTGTACTGTAATTGAGAGTTACAAGTGTAATCATGTTGGCCCTACTGTACGTGCAGGTTCTTCTAAATCATAATATGAAAGTAGTCTTACATACTGTATTGTAATTACATTACTGCTTGTACTGTTTAACCACTTTAATCGATTAAAGGGCATAAATGGCATTTTCTTGGTTGTTTTCAAAAATCTGAACAAATTGTTAATCCGAAGCCCCCTCGGTTCCAATTAGTTCGGATTTTCGACGCTCTACTGTATACAGGAAGCCAACATTGCACAATACATCAAGGCCGTAGCCAGGGGGGGGGGAAGATTAAGGGATCAAACCCCGAAATTTAGTAGTAAAAATTAATACTAGGTTTAAAAAGTGCAAATTAAATTATAAAATAGACAACACAACAGAGGATAAAGCAACATATCTTACATCATTGTGCATTGCATGCATACCTACTGTATTTAGATTTACTTGATTAAACTACAACGTACAATACACATGGATGCAGTACGTTACAGCCTTACTCTCTTGTGAGCTTGATCTGATCTAAAATAAGGAAACTATGAAGTTTCAACAAAAATACTTTACTCTAATAAAACATGCAATGCATTGTGTATTGAAAATACTCCCAATACGGGGGTTGGCGTGCGAAGCACGCATGCATGGTGTATTGAATATGGGGTTGGCGTGCAATGCACTGTGAGTCAGCCGCTTTTCATAGTGTTCAGTGTCAAGCTCACATGTGCGACCTTAGCAGTGAACGTGTTAAAAGGGTTTAGATTCAAATCCCCGGTCCTGACCTGACCCCACCCGAAAAGTTTTCCCGGCCTTGCAATACACGCTCTATATAATAGCGTATTGCACATCCCAATGGAACAATATGATCTTAGTGCTGAAATTACAATAATAAAATACATTGCACAATGTAATGTCTAAAATTCATCAATAGTTGGGTACATAAAATTGAAAATAAGCAAAAACAACATAACTTCACTTGACAACAAAAATGAAAAAAATAAGAACAAATACATCACAATGGATTATACACTTAGTTTGATAAACAAAGCCGCAACATATTAAAAAAAAAACTTGGCTACAATATTTCACACAGAACCAATAACAGTCTACAACAATTCCTAAACCACACTAAACCCAACTATAGTGAATATGTATAAGGAGTCATATATAAGCTTAATTGCGGCGACTGCGGAAAACACTATATGGGTCAGACGCGCAGATCCTTTGAAACACAATTAAGGAGCATTTACCTAATATCAAAAATATAAACATAATCCCTTCCTCAAATGCCGAGTATTTCTACAGCACAATTATAGTAACAATGACAACATGATCGTACTACGCAAAATAAAGAAAGTGGACAAAAATTAACACTATGGAAGAATGAACCATCCGACATTCTGAATGACAAATTCAATTTCACCTCCAACTGCCTGTATGATTTATGATTTGAACACTGGAATAAAGTACAAATAATTAAATACAGTCAACTCCCGACTATCCGGGATAATTACCGGCAAGACCATCACGGATAATGTGAAATCCCGGTTAAAGCAATTCGTTATAGTATAGGGCCCAAATACAAGGTATTATGCAATAATTATAAACATAATGGTTATACTGTACCTTTAATCACTCCTAAAACGTATAAAAAACTACAAACAGCATTATTTAGATTGAAATAGCTGTACAGCAATATATTACTTACAATGTTGAAACACGATTAAAATAGTCCAGAATGTTCAACAACGATTAAAATAGTCCGTCAGAGTTTTTTGTTTTTTTGCGTTTGCTTCCTTTATCAAAATTGTGGATCTTATTTTTCGTAACACGAGCTTGTCACGTAATAATGCATCACCTTGACCTTCTAAATAGTCAAGAAGGCCTTTGACGTAACTCAGAGCTGTGCCATGTGTCACTTTCGGCTAGAGATGTTACGTCAATAACATAACTGCTACTCTATTCTCTAAAAAAACGTGAATAGATGCTACTCGTGATTGCAGTAGCATCAGTTTCGTGTTAGTCATTATTTGATTGCTACAAGGCCGCCCGCCCTCCTGCCACCCGCATTTTTTCACTTCTCGCCCAACCACCTCTCTCATCTCTCGGCCCGGTTGAGCCGCAACCCGTATAAACCGATCCCGTTTAATCGGGAGTTGACTGTAAACCACATTTTTTCAAATAAAGCAACAGTCTTCTATTACACTCCAACAAAAGAACTTGTGGCCGCAGAACTGAGTACAAAAACCATTAATTTTTATGTTTATGTTTGACAAGTGCGGTTTTTGTACAAGGGTTTTTTTATGTTCACAATAGTGTATTGGCGTTTCACGTTTGAAAAATAGACTACAATTATTGGCTAAACAAATATATGTTGTTCAAATATTATAATCACTGAATTTGTCATTGTAAATGTACACCATTAATATATTTACTCTCCAGTCTAATTAATATATTATCGAAGGACTGTTTTTGGAAAAAGGGTGAACTTTTAAACCTTTGTATTTTGAGACCCAATAGACGGATTATTTCAAACTGTTTTGAGATTTTCGCTATTCTCTTTCACCTCATTTATTTTGATATCTTGAAAATTATTGATGAAACATGATTGGAAAAATGTCCCACACTACCTTGGCCAGAACCTTCTATACTTTACGGTAAATTTGGAGTTATTGGTTTTCGAATGTCTGGAAACTGGTTCATGAGTTTGTGTATTGAGTAAGGTTGAAGGAAGGTATTGATGACCTACTTGGCTGCTGAAGCACTTATCTAATAACATTTGTTAAACCTAATTTAGATGTTATTTCTTGATTTGGTATTTACTGGTTGAGGTTTCACCATCTACTGATGCAGGAACGGATACAAACTAATATTATATATTCTTTCGGTATATATAGGAAACCTACATCCACCGACCAGACAATACATGCATCTTCACATCATCCATATTCTCAAAAAGTGGCAGCATATAACAGCTTTATACACCGCCTCTTAACTGTGCCAATGCAACCAGAAGAATATTACCAAGAAGTTAATATAATTAAACACATAGCTGTCGCTAACGGTTATAAAAGCTCAATCGTCGACAAACTCATTAAAAGACACAAGAACAAGACCCCAAAGTTAACAAATGAACAACGGAAAACTAAGTACATATCTTGTGAATTTGGCAACAAATTGAATTACACGCTAAAAAATGAAATGGGGAAAAGTAACATCAAGGTTACATTTAGGACTGGCAACAAACTTGAGTGGAAACTTAAACCTCCTAACCGAAACTTAAGGGACAAAAAAGATAAAACTGGCATATACAAAATTACTTGCGATGATTGCCCAAGCTTCTACATCGGCCAAACAGGGCGCCCTTTCAAAAAACGATTCAAGGAGCATTTACTAACCACCAAAGGAAAACCTAAGAAATCGAGATACGCTGAACACCTCATTGATAACTGCCATAATTACTCCCACATAGACAATAATATGGAAATCTTACACACATGTAGTAAGGGACGTTACATGAGCGCCTTGGAGGAGTTCGAGATTTATAAAGCGTTCAAACAAGAACCTAAAAACATATTAAATGAACAACTTTTGTACTCCTCCAATACCTTATATGACAGCGTAATCAAAATGCAAATAAAGGAACCTGCGACTCAAGGTTAGATAACGAAATCAATTTGACAATAACTAGCCAGTCGCGAACCGTTCGCCGTCAAGTGCGTACTAACTAATAATTCACGTGTCTAACTTTTAACTGTATAGTCAATGTATATAATGTGTGTTTGTGTAAGTGTTTGTAATGTTCGTGAAATGTAATAACAGTGCTTCTTAACCCTGGAACTGGCAGAAGGCCATGCATGGCCTTCTCTCAGGCGCAGAACGCAACAACTTGACACATTTGCAAAAATTTGCATATATTTGCATAATCGCTAATTTAACCCACTTAAAATTATCCAATCGTAATAAAACTGGCACCATTGGAAAGGAAATGAATTAAACTTCAATTTTTGTATTTACAACTTTTTCGTAAAACGTATATTTACATACGTAATCATCGTTTTAAAATATGCATATCGGGCTACAGCTGTTTCCACGCGCGAATCTGCATACGATTGTACTGTTATTTCCCACTTCTTTAACGTTCAAGACTATCTACACAAATATTTCTTTGGCTATTATAAATACACCATTGGATTCGTCATGATTTTATCTTTCTGTTGGTGTCTTCCAACCAGATGTCACTGTAAAATTACTGTTCCATTCACGAGATACTGTAAACCCTTGCGATTGGACAGTCTCTCAACCAATAAACAGGCCATTTTGTCAACAGATATTCAGAAGGTTACACCTTCTATTTTGACAGATTGATTTACACCATTTTGTAGAGCAAAGTCTGACGTTTCGAACAGTGTAAAGTAATCCAGATATAACCGGTTTTGTGATTGTCTAGACAGCAGTGGAAAGTGACGTTGTGGTGAGATCGCCTAGGGCGTTTGTTCCCACGCTATTCAAATGAGCCGACCTACATGCACGTGTTGACTCGGGAGTTTTTATTCAACTGATGTCTTTTTGTTATTCAAATAAATGTAACTCAAACACTTTTGTGAACTAAGGAAAGACAAGTACACCGTTCTTTTCTTTGATTTATCCTCTACACTTTCTTATAATAATATTTCATTTTTGGTCAAAGCATATATTAGTAAATGACGTTACAATCTAGGCCTAGGTAGGTACCAGTTGTGTACTTGAAACATAAAAACTGTTTTTTTCAAAATAAAAAATTTGAAATTGATAAATGTTTTTATACAGTTCTATTTAGAACTAAATTACGAAACTTTTTTACGCTTACTGTTTACTATTTACTCCATGTTTACTATTTTTTATGTAGGTCTAAAGTTGAACTTTTTCCTTTCGTTACTGAACATTTTTTGTTTCTTGAGTTAATAACTTTTACAATTTCAAAATAAACTAATTTTTAGTGGCATATTTGAATTCTTTGAAGGTTCTTCTACAAAAAAGCTATTGAACACTTTTGGATTGGGGTTCATTTACTATTTTTGGCGAATTTTTAAAAATATGCTTGCAAAACGCTAAAAACGGGCTGGCCAATTTTAGCTTTAACCGTGCCTGGTCTAGGGTTAAACCATAACGAAATCCTAATGGAACGAATATAACCTTAATGATCTGATGATGGGCTCACGCAGCCTGAAACCTAGGTAATTGTGGCGTGGCCCTCGTTGGATCAACCCCTGCGGCGATCCACGATGGTGCGTCTCCTCTAGGGGATGTGCCTTTCTGCTCTCGCGCGAGCGTACGGGCGGTTGTCAGGATGGTCTCTGGTGGAAGTAGGTCTTCACAAAGAAGTAGAACGATACTGAGTTAACTTCAATACGTTTATTAAAGCAATTCAATATACATCTCTCTGCTGGTCCGGACTAAACTAACAACTAGGCTTAAGGCAAAGGCAAAAATATATACAAAAATGAGTCTAGTCGCGATCGCGGTCAAACCAAGACTAACTCGACTGGACGCTTGCTTTCCTGGCGTCCCCTCCCCGTCAGATCGAGATTCTCGTCGTCAGCACTATTATCGTGTGAAACCAAACTACACACGCTTATTACATTTAAACATTATTTATTAATATTATTAATTATTATTATTTATACAAGGTGGAGGGTACCTGCCACATCACCCCCCCTGCGTCACCAGAGTCGGTCCCTTCGACTCTCCTAACTGCACTCCTGCTGCTACCTGACCCCTAGCTCTGGCTAGTGTCTGACTCAACTACACCTGTTGTTCTATGTACCAACCATAGTACTTAGCCTCCAGGGCCACCTGTTATTTTGGCAGTGCCAAACTTACTTCCCATATTAATGATGACCTCCATTGCTGTTCAATTGTGGTCGGTTCGCCGCCCTGGCAACTCCTAGAGTGCGAGGTCTGTACCCCTCAACTTGTATTTAATGAAATGAAGTTAATAACAAAAGAAATTATGGCTTTTTATAATCAAAACATTCAAAATTTACTATTCAAAATATCAAGTTGAAGTGCTGCAACGAGGGTTAGATCTGTATATTTAAAAAAAAATTAATAATTGTCCATGTTCCCTTATTATCTTGCGTTTGCCTCATTGTAATATATAATTTTATCCAAATAAATGAATAAAAAAAATCTGAAATTTATAAGTATTTCTTAAAAAAAATTCATAATATGTTACGCTTGTAAACGTTGTAAATCAACAACAACTGTTGAAATTTTCCATCATCATGTAATTTAACATCTTAATAACCTTTTGAAGTATTCTGTCTACATATATTTTAAAATCGAAATAATATTTAAATACAATTTGACGGTACCAGCAGAGTTAACTATTCTAAAATACAAGTTGTCATGAAAACACTTAAAAATATATATGAAAACAAATCAGACATCAAAGTTATTCCTAGTTATATGAAAATAATTAAAATTAAAAAATGTATACTACGTTGCATTCCTCTTGGTATTAAAAAAAAATTTTGTGAAAATATCCCATTTTTCAAAATCGAGAACATCAACAAAGTATCTAAAATTAAAATTTATAAATTCATACTGACGTAGTAGTTGAACCCTGATTATAATAACTCCCTGGATGGTTATTGTTTGCGAAAACAAAATCATAGTCTCTACGTTCCCACTTTATATTTTTATTGTTAAATTCACATTATCCCATTTATTTTTATTATCAATTTCCCCTGTTATTATTATGAATTTACTTATGTTCATTATTACATTTTTAACCATCCCAAAAGTTTAACATCAGCGGCCCATTACTACTTTACAAAAGAAAGTAATCTATAAAAAAAAAATTATATATGTGGCATTGAAATTTATCCTTTGTATGAAGCTAATTTTATTTACATTCAAAACAAGCTAAAAATTATTTAAGTCTTTTATTATCTTTACATTTCCTTATAACACTTAGGTACTTATTATTTAAAAAAAATTACGAGTCTATAGCCACCTATATGTCTATTATTATCTATTGTATGTAGTTTGAAGTAATTAATCCATTATTGCTAATAAAACAATTCCCCATGAACATTTCACCCTGTTTACAAATATTAATATTCATATTTACTCAATTATAATTTATTAATATTTTTAGAAAAATCCTGTTGTTCGTCATCAAACATTGTCCTATTCATTATTAAACGATATATGTTATACTATATTAACAACTTCCATCTCATCATTCATAGAACACTTAAAACATAATGTATAATATATTGGAACAGGCATTTTGCAAGGATTCATATTGCAAATTTCTCATAACACATTAGAAATGAAAAAGAATATAATTCACATTCCTAAACATGCAAATCAAATTAATTTAGTAGTGTTAAAAAAATAATCATATTCCAATTCAATTTAAATTATTAACATAAAAAAAAAATTCATTTTTTTCTTTTTTTCATTCTTCTTATCAAATTAATCTTAAATCTAATGAGCATTATTAGTGTTTCCTTAAATATACTGGTAGAAGGATAATTCCCTACTTTACATGTTTCATTATGGGAGGGATGGGAAGAAATTTTGGAGGGATAGAAAAGCCTGACTCGCACAGATCCATAAGTCGGACTAGGGCATGAGAATATGGCCTCAACATACCTCAAGGGGAATCCCTAGCCGGACGTCAGGAAACTGCGGAGCCAGAAATTGGGGTAGAGATCAATTTGTAGGGGGAAAAAAATGGGATCTAAAGGAGAAAAAAAAACCAAATTGTGGTATTAAAAACTAGAATATCTAGTGAACAAATTAGAGACACAGAGGCAAGATCCTACCGGGATCGATACTTAAGCGGGTTAGGACAACGTTGGCAACAACTTCCGCGGCTGACCCAACCCTCAATAAGAGGGTTTTCCCGGTTATCCCACAACCGAATCACCCTTGCTAGGCATCTGGGATTTTTTTTTTTTTTTTTCCGAAATAAAAACCAACTGTTGCGCCCTTACAGAGAAACTATTGGTGGACATTATATATAGTTAACGTGATTATGTTTTATATACTCAAATCCCAAAAACCTAGAGGGACGGAAAGTTACACGAGCTTGGTCAACGTTGGCAACAACTTCCGCGGTTGACCTAACTCTCAATAAGAGGGTTTTCCCGGTTATCCCACAACCGAAATTTGAGAGGAAAAAAAATAATTTAGATAGAACCTTGATATTAATACTCGTATTTAAGAGAGAATAATTTCTAAATAGAATTAAATTTTGAAATCTGGGATGGAACTATCTTTCCAAAAAAAAAATATTTATAATTAGTGTATAATGTCTAAATTTCTGAACTTTTTATTTTTACAATTCCTGAAAAAAATACTATCCTGTTTCTTTCCAAGTTGTAATTTTAAAAAAAAATTATATTAAATGCCATGATCGAAATATGGCATGTTGACTATGATTAAAAATGTTATTATTTATTTAAAGTCTATTTAAAGTACTACTTCATTGTTTTTACGTTTCTCTTATTCTAAAACTATAAATTTCTACTGATTTTAAATTTGTTGTTGCTATAAATGAAACTTAGTTCTTGTTATTCTTACATATTCAATTTTTTATTTATAAAATTCAAATTTTTAATTATACTTAGTGAGAAAGAAAAATCAATAAAATCAAATTTATACCATTTACTCTACCACTATTTAGTGTAATTGCTTTCTACATATAAAAAAAATAATAGTTAAATTTGTATTTTAGTTATGAAAATTCTTATTTCTAATTACGTTATCTTAATTACAGACATTCATTATCACTTTACTTTTATGCAACCTATAATTATTACACATTTGCAAACATTGAGCACTGCATAAAATATATTTTCCTTCTCTTGCCACGAAAATCACTTATCATTCACATTGTTTTTGGTTTTTGTTTTTCGAAATTATCATAGAGATTGGACAAAATTTGGTACTTATGTGGTTGTGCTGGTCCGTTGTTTATGCTCATCGTGTCATGTGAGTTCAATGGCTCATTGTTCACCAGCACGTGCTCATGTGTCCAGTTTTTGAATGTCTGCTGGTCATTGTGCTTCTATGATCTGCCCTTTGTCTGTTTCACCAACCCATCCCTAATTTAAACAAAAAGAAACGTATTTTAGGACTTGTTCAAAGTTAATACAACATGTTACCAAATATCACAACTGTAAAAGGAAAAATTCCAAAAATTTACTTTGAGGCTTCAAATTTAGTAATGTTCATTCTCTGCACATACTATGTGACTATTACTTTATATTTATTCTACAATTCTGCTCATATAATTATTAAAAGTTTTGTTATAAGGACTATGAATTGAAACTTCAATACCCAAACATTATATATAAAAAACTTGCAACATTAAATTATGTGTAAAAAAAAATTCCTTGTTCTATGGCTCTTAATTTAGAACGCTACTTTACTATAAACTGTGACGCAGCTATAATGTTTCACTCGGGCAGGGTTTCCTCGTTCACCCCTTTATAAAAAGAATTTAATGGTTCCAATTCATTTTCCCAACATTTAATATAAATTTAAACACTCAAAAAAAAATCATTTGTGCTTTACTACTTGAATTCTCATTCTATATCATTCAAAAAAAAAAAAAAATCTGTAAAAAAAACACTTGACAGTAACAATTATTTCTAAACATTTTTCAATACTCAAGTGTTCGTCAGTCACTTAATCCTCAATCCTTCATGTATGACTGTCCACTGCTTCCTCTCCTTTTGGGTTCGAACCTATAGAAACATCTCAAGAATCCATTCTTTTAAACATTATAATATCTTATAGACATAATATAATAGTTCTAGTAATACAATACTAGAAATTCCATTTAGTCAATTAATACTTTTATTACTTTTTAATCATAAACTTTATTTTCATTAATGTGCAATAGCAACATATCTAATCATTTCTCATTTATATTTTATTTATTTATTTATCTCAATGATCCCATTTATATTCCATAAGTTTACATTAATAGTCTGTTAATAACTACCCCCTGCATTAAATATGCTACTATTACAGATCGTAGTAATATACAAAATATTTTTAATTATTTCTATATAAAAAAAAAGGTGTAGACAAGAATTTTTTTTTTAGAATTGACTTTCTGTAATCTGTTTTCCCCCTCCCATTGATTCTAAGTTGCGTTGATGTCATGAAGTTACTTGAGCAGGAATTTATTGCAACGCATTTCCTTTATCCAGTTTTACTTTAAGACTGCTTAATTGCACATTTAATGCAAGTTTACAGAACACATGTTATTCTGTTGTCACCTATAATGATGTCGAAGTGACATCATGTAACGTCAGCATTACATCACCCTTTGAGCTTTGTAATGCCAAGTCATACTAAAAACATTCTTGTCTCACTAAATAATATTCCAACTAAACTGACTAATTTCCCTGAGTCAATAATTAAATCATATATTTGAATTTAGACTCTAATTATTACTTTGAAATATATATTTCCTTCGAACTTGCCATGTCATCTTTAATTCACATGAAATATTAACAAATTATTAAAAATATATCCTTTGCCTTACCTATCGTTAAGCCTAGTTCATTAGCATACTCATAATTAAACAACAATCTTACAATCTTCATCTACAATATAGTTCAAAACACCGTAGTGTAATATTATACCTTATCATAAAAATATTAATATTTTACATTTTTCTCACTGGTCACTTAAACACTTGAGTCCGTCACATTATCACTTTACCTATTTGCTTCAATTATAACCTTTATAATCTTTTCTAAATATTTATTATTTAAAACTTTGCGCATTCCTTAGCTTCATTTAATACGATTTTGCTAAATTAACAACAATGTAGCAATTTTTCAATATCCCTTCCTATTTATTACATAATAAAGTACTATTAGCATATTACAATATTTCCAACATTGCTCATTTTCACTATATTTCACTTGATTATTAACAGCTTATCATTTTCCAATATCAACACTCATTGGCATAAAACAACTCTATTCGTTTCGATAATCAAATAGCACAAATACCTACATCCTAAAAAAATATAGTCCAAACTGACCGCTTACACATTATTATGTCTCTATAAATATAAACATTGTACATTTAAGTAATATATCTATTCCTTTTCGAACTTTATTATGAAAAACTTATTGAATCATTTCAATTGTGCTTATTGAACATATATATATATAAAAAAAATTGTTTACACTCATTTGCCATACATTATTACATTTGCAACATTTTAGCAAACTCCATTTACTAAATATCTCATTGATTATTTACTTTTACCATTTATTATTTCGTACTATTTGCAACATTTTAGCAAACTAAAAAAAATCACTAATATTCTTATCAACAATACAACTCCATAATTATTAATACATGTATTCACTCATTCATTCTATCAAACCACTAAAATTAATTTTTTTTTTTTTTTTTTTTTTTTTTTTTTAAAATTTCACAATTTCGACTTACTTAATTATATTATCTGGAGTATACAAAAATTCAAATCACATTGTCTTGAAGTGTGAAGAATTGTAGACGGATAGAAAGTAGAATTTGGCTAAGTGCCGGAAAGATAGAAAGGTATGCATACCCTTTTGTTAAAGACAATGTTCAAATCAGTGTATGTTCCTTCGAACATATTCAAATAACATTCATTCTCTTGACCCTTATTCAAAACAGACTTATCACTAAACATTTAATATATATATTTATCAACTTATAGACTATTGATCCTAATAATACTTTACAGACATAACCAGTTAATTTTAATATTTATTTAACTCATTTAATTGCAGTATTTTGGTTGATGTTGTCCATCAACAAACAACATCTTAGACTATGGAGGTTTATGACACCAACAAACATAAAACCACCAGTTCTCATTGCTTTACGCACCACTCGGTATACTCCATCGGTATATGAAAACTGGCTACTTGGCTGTTTTTGATAGGTATGCCTGTACCCTAAGTCACCAATCGCAATTTGGCCGTTGCTCACTCTATGATCCGCAAGTTTGATGTACCTAATCACGACGGCTACACACTTCCAAACATCGTCATGTTTGACTAATTGCACCTTAGTACAACCTTATATCTCGTATTAACGTAATCTCTAGTATTTGATTATCCTCACTCATCAATACTCCAGAATTCAGTTTGTGCGTTTTTTTTTTTTTTTTTTTTTTTTTTTGTTTGACGAAAAAACGTCACGGTTTGAGATTGACTTCTTGAGTAGAATAATAAAATCTTCCCCCTATAACCTCAGCTACAGGTATTCCCGTTCTAGTTAATTATATTATATTACGCTTTATATCATTGATATAAATCTCCTTATCTTCTATACATCCATACTAAACAACGTTTAGTTATATCTCCTCAAATCTCTAATTTATTATTAGGTCTGTCATAGTTTACACTGGCCATGTCATGTCTCCCTTAAAACCCAATATTTTATTTTTACAATCATCAACATCATTTAATTTTTAGTAATTTCGTTATTAATTATTGATAATATTTATCATTTCTTCTGAATTATTATATTTATTTGCCTTTATATTAAATATTATTAAATATTATTATATTTATTTGCCTTATTTATACGCATTCTATATCCGTTTAATAATGTTTCTTAGATTCTAACCTTGCAACAGAGATTATATTATATTTCATTAAAATAATATATTATATATTATAATATCATAAATTCCAAATTTATCCGATCATTTTATTATTGCCATGCTTTATTTACGTTGGTGTTGAAATCCAGATTATTATCCCTGTTCAACCCCTTATTTTCCATTTATAAACGTATTAGTCCAATTCTTCCTAAATGTTTCCTTTTATTTCTTAAAAAAATTTTGTTACATCTACTACTCCTCTGAATTGACTATTCTAGTCCCTATATGTCTAATTGCCCTTCTGGTCAAACTAATAAACACTTAAATCGCACCAAAATTTTATGTCTTTACCTGATGACGCCAGTTTATGTCCGAAACTACTCGGTTCGCATCGGACCTAGCCTCACCCTTCAAGTTACACAATTTCTGGCACAATTCTGTTCAATCGATGTAATGATTTTTGGTTGCAGATGTAACCTACGTTGAATATTTTTATCGATAAATA
>JAGFPH010000799.1:376941-404436 GCA_018207615.1 Philaenus spumarius
ACCATACTTAAGATACTTAACCATATAAATATCACTTAATAATCGTTGAAAAACATTTTTATAAACAACTCGTATAATACAATAAAGATAGTACAAATACACGTCTGTTTGCTTCGGAGAACAGTGTTTTATCTGTATCGTAGAATTATAAAAGAAACATTCATTGAAGAGTTACGGACCGCCGAGGGGGAGTCGACTGTCTACATTGGAGTTTGCTGTTAAACTGAACCAATTGCACCTCCACTCTTATTATAATCGCATGATCGATTGACATCACTTCGGGTAAATAAAAGCCGCGTTTACACCATAGTTTTCAACATAATGTTGGAAATTTTTGTTTGAAACACATTGTTTAAAACTTCTGTATGAAACAAAAATGTTACAAAGTACTTTTGCATTTAGTCATTAAAAACTTTCAAACATTTCTTCTATGCGGCCTCAAGATGCGGAGAGTGGAAGATGCGTTCTCGCTGCAAGTGATTGTGTAAGGCCATCGCTAAGAGCAAGAGCGAGGTATTTAGTGCACTTTTAGAAGACCAGATGTCGATCATCTGTCAGGAGAATTGAGGACAGACAGGAGTTTTTAAAACTTTTTGAGAATGACAAACAGTAATTTTGATCATCTGACAGTTCAAATCAAAAATTTATAGTTCTGAATAGGACCAACAATTTTAAATAATGGACACCAACTGGTGGTTAGCCCTTCCAGTATAATAAATACTGGTTGTGATGTTGCGTTTTTTAGCAAGTGGAGATTCTCATGCAAGTCTTAGTTATTTATTTCAAATTTCCAAAATTGTGTGATTTGAATTCCTTTTCTGTCTTTACTTTCAACTTATTCACGTTTAAATCATCTGCAATCTCTCGCCATGCAAAATGCTTTTGGTTTTTATCTTTATAGAATGGACTTTACTGGACTTTAGGACAGGTGTATCCTCAATACGAAGCTGATGTAGACGTTCTATTTTTAGCTATAACATCAGTCTATAAATAGTCCCCATTATAAGCGGTTTTGTTTTATACGGTACATTGCCAGAACGCATATACCGCGTATAACACACTGTTCGTTGGTTTTATGACAGTGTTCTTCTATGTTCATTGTGTGTACAGTTGTGTGTTTTTTTATCATGTCAGGAATGAACCGTTGATTGTTGGAAAACCCGTCATGGAGTTCGGTTTTTTTTTCAGTGGATAATTTTCTGATAATCCGATCTTTTTTGCGTTTGCGTTCTGACCATACGCCTAGTCCCAAAGGTGACGGATTAGAGGGGTTCTACTGTAACTCAATAAATAATAAAGTGCGTGTAAACAGCTTTGTCTAATCAGCGGTCCAGAAGCGTGTCAATGTTTTTACGGTGGTTAACCCTACAACTGGCAATGTTAAAGCTAAAATTGGCCAGCCCGTTTCTAGCGTTTTGCAAGCATATTTTTAAAAATTCGCCAAAAATATTAAATGAACCCCAATCCAAAAGTGTTCAATAGGTTTTTTGTAGAAGAAACTTCAATGAATTCAAATATGCCTCTAAAAATTAGTTTCTTTTGAAATTGTAAAAAGTATTAGCTCAAGAAACAAAAAATGTTCAGTAACGAAAGGAAAAAGTTCAACTTTAGGCCTACATAACAAGTAGTAAACATTTTTTGTATTTTTTTCATTAGCGTAAAAAAGTTTTGTAATTTAGTTCTAAATAGAACTGTATAAAAACATTTATCAATTTCAAATTTCTTATTTTGAAAAAAACAGTTTTTATGTTTTCTTTCCTTAGTTCACAAAAGTGCTTGAGTTATCTTTATTTGAATAACAAAATGACATCAATCTAACGAAACGACGCCGGTCTATATATGCGGGTAGAACAGTGTAATATATGTGAGTTTCAGGAATTTTAATCATTTAAATAAGGGTATAACGTAAAGGGAGTTGCTATGTAAATTTTGGACAATTTAGCCTATTTTAAAAAACTTAGGCCGCCTTCACACGAAGCCACTTACCAGCGCTTCTCGGTGGTTGGTTCTCCCTTCACACGTAGCCACTTAGTAGCGCTTCTCAGTAGCCGGCGTTGTGGCGCTGCTACAGCCGTAGTGGCGCTGCTACGGCCGTAGCAGCGCTTCCACGCCCGTTGTCTCGCTTCTCGTTGCTGTGCTAAATTTCAATGTGTGCATTACTAGAAAATAGGTAACTATCGCATTCCCGACTATCAGTCGTTAGGTAGAAATAAATTCGCCAAATATAGTAATTTTATAGCTTTTTTACAGAAAAAAATCCAAAGAATTCATATAGCAACTAAAATATTTATTGATGTAAAATTTAAAAAGTTATTAGGTCAGGAAGCAAAATAATGTTCAGTAACGGACAAAATTTAAAACTTTAGGCCTACATAAAAATCAGTCCAAATTTTTTGTATTATTTTCAAAATAGCCTACATACAAATTTTGTAATTTAGTTCTAAATAGAGGTGTGTAAAAGTATATGTCAATTTCAAAACTGTTGTTTAGTAAGCACCAGTTTTTATATTCCTACTACAAAACAGCTAACAAAAATACAAGAATCTTTTGAAACACTAATAATTAGGAATATTTTTATGTGCTTTACCCAAAAATTAAATTTTATAATACAAAATTGTAAAGACTAAATTATAAAATTAATTGAACTGTATACTTGAAAATTTAAAAATTACCTACCTTATTTTATAAATGTATTTCACTTTGTTTCACTAA
Source organism: Philaenus spumarius (assembly GCA_018207615.1). Lineage (NCBI taxonomy): Eukaryota > Metazoa > Arthropoda > Insecta > Hemiptera > Aphrophoridae > Philaenus > Philaenus spumarius. The sequence goes on from JAGFPH010000799.1 coordinate 379,654, forward strand.
ATTAATACAAATTACGCTAAAGTCTCTCTTATGACTTGTGTACTATACATTCCGTTTAGCAATCTTATTGCTGTATTCTAAATGTTTAAGGTCCCATATAGCAGGCCAATTCTTCACTTTATTTATAAAATCTTCAATGTTAATTGTTTCCGTTATGTCAATCTCAGACGCCATTTCTACAATAAATAAAACTTTCGCAGGTCTGCAAGTTTCAACTGATCAATCAAGACTGATTGATATTGTATTAACGCCGGCCAGCAACGCTTCGACGCCCTACCGGTGGCGCGTAGCAGCGCTGCTACGCGCCACGCATCGCTTCTCTTCCGAGCGACTAAAAAAGTGGCGACGTGTGAAACCTACCATTTAAAACAATGTTTCGACATCAGCAGCGCTACTTTTAATCGCCGAGATCTGTGGCGAAGGCAAATTCCGTAACAATCAGTCACGCTTCTAATTTAGTGGCTGTGGCGGTGTGTGAAACCTTCCATTTATTTCTAGCTTTAGTCGACGGAAGCGCTTCTTAGTGGCGCTGCTAAGTGGCTTCGTGTGAAGGAGCCCTTAGTATTTTGTAAATAAATAATAAACATAGAAATTCAAAGGGGAAATGCAGACGTTTTTAATAATACAAGATAAAATTTTACTTAATATCTGATTTTAATTTTGAAACAAGAAACTTACATAAAATTAGCTATGTCTAAAATACAAAACATCGTACAGTATTAAAGTAAATTGAAGAAGTGATTCACTCGATTTCTAGCCTACAGTTGATGAACATTGAAGGGACAGATTGTGGTTATTGCCAAGAACAGAAGTTTGATTTGTGATGTTGGTAGTATGCATAACTGGATCTAGGGGACGAGTGTTATAAACAAGGACAGAAATTTGATTTATTATGTTGGTAATAGGCATAACTACAAGTAGGGAGACATATTTGCGGTCCCCTGGAGAAATCACGTGATATGACCTCATCGTCACACGACGAAGTTGCAGGACGCCATGTTTCCTTCTTACTTGTTCCTGAGATCTTATACGAGTGAGACCTGTTTGCTGGTCGCTGGTGAAATGTATTCACGAATGTGGTTTTTAGCAGTATTTAAGGTATAAATACTGCTAAAGTATGTGTTAACACAACTAGAGACAGTGCCGTGCACATAATTTGTAAAACGGTGTAAACCGTGCGTGGCGTAATTGAAAAAACTAACTTTATAAATCTCGAGTGATGGCGTCGATATAATTTTGAAACATGTTTCGCATATAAACCTTTCTACGAGTGTCTAAGTGAATCAAATACGACGAGGCTAGAGTGCTACGAACAAAAATAAAAAGGGGAAAATTTTAATAAAGGGGTTATTTTAAAATTAAATTCATTTCAAAAATATTGTAAGTTTTTCTTTTTAATAAAAAGTGCACTATAAAATAAAGAATACGTAAGTAATAACTTTAAGTCTAACTAAGTCTGCATTTGAATATTTTAATAATTTATATTGTAGTATGTTTTAAATTTAAAAGGTTGATAATTAGAGTGTATGTTTGAGTGTCTGAGCCTATAAAATGCGTAGTATGATTTGCCAATATTTTATTTTATTTTGTGTGTGTTTAAATTTTAAAATGTGGCATTAAAGGGTTAATGCCAACTACTATGCTTTCTTAATTTGAGTCCTTTCCTTCCTAGAAGTACTTCATGGTAAATTGAACCTTATTTATGAAAACTTAAAGTCAGTGTAGTTTATAAGTGATAGAAAATGGCGTCGGTTGAAGCTGCGATGATGAGTCTTGGCGGCAAGGTCTCTGTGAGCACAGATTCCGTGCTCCTAAGATGAATTGCCCTGTAGCTATCAACTGTATGCACAGATGTAAAAATGAATGCGTAACAGAGATTTGGTAGTCAACTGTGACAAACACAGATCTGACTAAAACATAACCTATTTTCAATTTTGGGGTTATGTTTGATTGTTTTTGTTGTGGTTAAGGGAATAGTGTCTTGTAGTATTTTGAATTGATAATTATATTAATAAAGTAAAGTATATAAATTGAAGGTATGATATTACAAATAATTGTTACGCAGCAAAGGTTATTTTTTTTTTTTTTTTATTAAATTAACTTAGAAATAATTTGTCAAAATTTAATTTATTTCTTTTTTTATTTTTCATTAATAAATTTGTTTGTAAACGGCTTGTGAAACAACAGCACGTTACAAAATGGCGCCCGAACAGGGACCTGATTGTAACAGTGAGCCGTCAGCACGTTACAACAGGTCACTTGAATACCGTGCGAACCCATGCGCCAGACATTCTCACTACAATGTCCTAATTATGTACTTTTCATTGTAGTCTAGACAAACAAAAAACCGGTTCATTCTAGATCAATTCCCACCGGTAAAAACGTCAGTATTTCCTCTACAAAATGGTGTAAAGAAATTTCTCAAAATATTTGATAGAGTAGGTGTAATATCGCTTGACAAATGGGCTGTTTCATTGGTTGAAAAACTGTCCAATCACAAAGTTTACAGAAATCGTCGTCAAAATTCGTGTAAAATAGTGATCTAATTGGAAGGCACCATTAGAAAGATAAAATCTTGACGAATCCAATGGTAGCTTTATAATTCTGATATGAATACTTCAGTAGGTGGGCTTGGACGTTGAAGAAGTGGAAAATAACAGTACAATTGTATATAGATTCGCGTGAGGAAATAGCTTTAGCACAATATGCATATTTTAAAACGACGATTACGTATGTAAATATACATTTTACGAAAAAGTTGTAAATACAAAAATTAAAGTTTAATTGATTAGCTTTTCAATGGTGCCGGTTTTATTACAATTGGATAATTTTAAATGTATTAAATAACGGAATATGCAAATTTATGCAAATTCTCGCTATTGTTCGAGCTTGTTGCGTTCTACGCCCGAGAGAGCGTCCCAAAATGCAGTCAGCCATTTACAGGGTTAATAGCGCATTGATTTCCACTGCTTACGGGCGCTCCGTACGAACAGGCGAATGTGAATACAATATACAAAGGCTTTGTGACGGCGCATGGAGTTTCCCCCTGGGTGGAGATTCCACTCACCGTTCCAACGCTCTGTGATAACCTAGTCAGTCGAATTGAACACTTTGCAGTGAGTGGATCACCTTAACATGAGTTTAAGAAAAAAGAGAGCTATTGCTTGAGTAGCACTGTATGTATTATTATGTGAAAAGGAAGAGAGAACCTCGCGAAAAATATGGGTTAGGCGGTGGAGAATAAATAGTCAACACTTTGGCTATGTGCCTCTATTGAGGGAACTCAAGAGAGAATTACCCAGGAGATTATGGAAATTACTTATGAATGGAAGACAAACGTTTCATGTTGTTTTAAATTTAGTTCGTCTTTATATCACAAAACAAGATACAATTCCTTCCGGAAAGCGCCTCGGCCTTGTATTTTTTTATAAAAAATTCTTTTTTACTCCCGGGTCTACATATTGCTTGCAGAATTCGCACAATTCGTCTTATGTTCAATTTTTAAGATTTTTATTTTTATATTCGTAACTTTTTATTTTCCACAGTCTCTATACATTTCTATAAATAAGGTTGTCCCGATTCCACATCGCGTATTAATGTTGTAAATAACCAGGAGAAACAAACTAACTAAACTAGTAAATAAACAGAACTATATTCAAGAGGTGTCTTAGGCTCGAAGAGAGGTCTGGAGCGTTAGAACGGAGCGCATGTGTCATGCCGGTGCAGGTCCGAGCTAGCACTCCTGGCGCATCGCTCCAACCCCACACTCCTGGTATCTCGGCAGCTGCACATTCACACACAGGATTGGAGCACACGTCTGGAACGTCCGCTGTGTGTAAACCGGCATAATCTTATAAATTCCATTGCTTGTGGTGTACTTGTATGACCTCTTGTAATCCTGCAGGACCATTGCAGCTCTAGACGGACAAAACCCCAACATGAGTTTTTCGTATGAGCAGAATGCTGTTGTACATAAAGCTACATTCTCCATGAAGACTTAATGTTTCAAGAAACGTTCTCTAATGTTTGACCACCAGGAAAGAAAACAGCATATATGATTTAGTAAATAGGTTTTGTGAACAAGTTGTGTTGTCAATTAATAGGTCTTGGTTAGACAACAATGATGACAACAACTAACATCAATATTATTTTTTTAAATGTTCTGATTTATTTTCATTTTCCCTTTTTATTCCTTTACTAGCTGGCCCGATCCGGCTTTGCACGGATAGAAAAATCAACCTGATACTAATAATTAGCCCAAGTGTTTTAGTTCATTGTAAAAAAAAAAGGTTCATTGTAGGCCTAACCTAAAATTATATTCAGTTTTTGATCCAAATCAGTTGTTGATCAAAATCAGCTGTTTTAAGCTATTCTCATACGAACAGCTGTTTTTTGTGCCAATGATAAAATCAAAAGAAATCTTTCTTCTTCTTCCTTAAGATTGACCTTCCATAAGATTAACACTGAAACTTTGAGGGCCACTGGGGCGTAGCCCTAATGTCCTAGGACTTCGGTAAATGGCCTAAAACCTTCCCAGGGTTAACCTGTGTTACTATGCAAAATTTCAAAGCAATCGGATGGACGGTTTGGTAACGCATAAAGGACAAACATACAAACGTACATACATTGAATTTTATATATATAGATTAAAATATTTACAACCTGTAATTAAATGTAACATATTAATGTAAATATTGAAGATTATTTTTTATAAATGGTGGCACAATGAACTACCTTGACAAATCTAGTAACACTTGAAGAAAAAGGTTCACCATTCCTGGTCTACAGAGTAAAAATGAGTATTTACAATTAAACTGTATTATTTTCTTACCTTTCAATTTCATTTTTTGAACTTCCTCTTTGCCCTGTTGGTATTTCTTGTGTTATCTGCAAAATAAATAATTACTTGTACATTCCCTAAATTCACAATCATGTTTTCAACTAAGTTTTGCAAAACGCACTAATTTTTAATATGGATGTATGGTGAAAGCATCATAGTTCAGTTGTCTCACCCGTAACAACTATTCCTAATTTAATATCTACGATTGCGACCGTAAAAAATCACCGTACAGATTTAGGACACTTTCACACAATCAACTGATTTCAACAATTGGAACTGTTATATGGGCCACTACCAAAGACCAACTTATTGCCAACTGCCACACAACTACTCGTAGCTTTACAACTCAGTAGAATGACACACCATTCGGAAGCAATTGGAACAGTATTCAATTAAATTGTTACTTTTAAATGGCCAACCAGATTTTTATGAGGAAAGTATTGCATTAAAAAAAAACCATCACTATTGAACCTCTGTGAAGTGTAACATTAAATTAAAATAAAGAAACGGGAAGACTGTTAAAATTAGAGAATAAAAGAGGAATTGGTAAGATTTTAATTCTATTTAAGCTTCATGCTTGAAAGTACAAACATTCATTGATAAACGTTTACAGCAGAACCGCCGAGAGGGTTTGTTGGGGGGAGGGGGAAGAAAGGGTAAACTTTTTTACACAATATTTTTTAATACTAAAAAAAATTAAAATAATGTAGGCGTACTTGTAGTACACGTGGACAGTTGTAATACATAAAAATATTAGAAATTAATGAAAATAATTGCCTATATTGAAAAATATAAGGAAACTGTTAAGCCATATGCCTTTACGACCTTCAAGCTTGATTCAATTAAAGTTACTATATTCTTTATTTCTATTCTCTCTTTAAAAATAAAATTACAGTACATAAAGTTTTAAAGGGTTGAAACTAATTATAAAATATTTTAAAACTAATACATTATTGAAAAAAAATAAATTGACCGTTAAATCAATTCATTGTTTTTAATTTTTGAATTATTTTTAAATCCAGAGGCCCCCTGATGTTGGAGGCCCGGGGCAATGTACCCCTTTTACCCCCTCTCGGGCAATATAATAATATTGCTAATAACTTATACTAACGACTGTGAAATTCTATTATAACAAATAATAAAACTTTTCATAGAATAGCACAGAATAAAAGCTTACGAGACTTGTACGTTTACAATTACTTTATTACGCCGTACCGGCCATGGTTTCACCAGCTAAGGCATTATTGAAGACAGCTTACTGAGAGATCAACACACTGCCCAGTAAAAGTAGGCCAAAATAGCAAAAGAGGAAGGAAATTTAAGTAACTCGCCACTTTCATTGAACAGATCTTTCCTCCCCCTATCCCTAACCTAAAGGCATTTTGGCCTACTTTGGCCAGGCTAGTTGTGTGTTGCATTCTCTGTGCCTTTAGTCTGTAAGTTGCCTTCGATAATGCCATAGCTAGCGAAACCATGGTCGGCACGGCTCAATAAAGTAATTGTATACATACAAGTGTCGTAAGCTTTCGTTCTGTGGTGTTTGCCACGGAGTCATTTTTATGACGTGTATTGCATGTATGCAAATCAGTGTTTCGAATCACAGAACTCTTACACTTGTAAACAAGCCATAATTATTACTGCTTGCTTTTGTAAACTGGAGACCATTTGCATTGTTGAATCACCCTACCCATATAGCAATTCCATAACCTAGGTGAGAAGAGAATACACCAAATATGCCAATTTTGTGTTTTGAACAAAACTTTGACAGTGACCTGAGTTTTGCACAGTTCAATGTGCTCCGCTCAAGACAGTTTGCTGTCAAAAATGAGTCCTAGAAACCCTAACGATGATACAGTCTCTACAAGTTGCTCATCCAATACTGTATTAAGAGCTTCTTCTAAGTCGGGCTTTAAACCAAAAAGCATACACTTGGTCTTTAATGAGTTTACTTTAAGATTATGTTCATAAAAATATTGGCAAGCAGTGTTTACTAGGATATTTATTTCAATATCACTAAGTCAGTGTTCTTTTAGACTTATAGTGGTATCATCAACATACTGAATTAGACCACCACCCCTAACACTGAAGTGTAGATTATTCATGTAAATAATAAACAATACTGGAACTAAAACGATACCCGTGGAACTCCATAATTTAGGTCAAATGGATTGAATAAAGCAAACCCTTGTATCACACATTAAAACATGATGTTAAACATTATTTTTAAAGTAATTTTTTAAATTAATAATTATTATACTTTTTAAAATATATCAAGTAGAAAAGTATATATAAATATTTAAGTTACAAATAGTTTTAAATAAATTACAAAAATTCTTTTTTAGATAAAGGCTTTTAAATTGTAATTGTTTAAAAAAACATTTTTTTAAATTACGGGCTACACTAATGTTTATAAGTTTTGAATAGTTTCTTTTATTTTCACGTTTAAATATTTCAGTTTAAAAAAGTGATTGGATTTTTTCCTGAAGTAGCCAGTTTGTCTAATTATATTCAGTATAGAAAGGTTAGTGCAGGTAAAGTAAGAACTTTTCTCTAACCAAGCTCTAATTTATGTGAATGCCCCATTGTTACTATTCAGAAGTTGACTTCGAATTATCCATCATATTTTTACATTGATATCATATAAGTAAAGTTCAAGGGACCGAACTAAACTTTGAATTAACGGTAATTTTGAATTAAAGACGTTTGAATTATCCAAGTTCTACTGTATATACAAAAATAACATCGAAACAAACTTTTCCCAGCACTGCCGTTTCTCCCAGACGTGACATCGCTGCTCGTAAACGTTGCAGTGTAGTTAAACAAAAAACTATTTATGATTTCTATAATAAGTAAGTTTCTATTTTTTACTGTGTATAAAAGTACTTTTTTACCTCAGTGTTCAATACACTGTGTTTCAAAATAGTGTATATTTAATAAAACTTTATTTTTTTCCGAGATACGAGGACTATAAATAGTAGTTTTATCTTATCCTCTACATATTCTGTGTAATTCGAGTTTTTCACAATCCGAGGTACTCTCGGTCCCATTCAACTCAAAATATCGGGACTCTACTGTAGTTACAGTTACTTAAAATTTTACCATAGCCCATCATTAATCACTCAATCTTATGTTCTTGTGTGAATATCTAAATAGTCGGTGCACTAATTGTTAATTTAATAATTAACGTTATTGTTTTTAATAAAATTATTTTAAATTGTATGCATATTTACTAACCTTCACCAACCTGGCGACTAACAATACAATGTTAAAAGAATGCAAACCCTAAAACTTTAAATACAGTGTGATTAAAACAAGATATTATGTTGTAGTGGACCTACGGAACAGCTAGGATCGCGCCAAAACTATGTTAAATATGTACAATGTATTCATTACAGGAATTACCTTCCTCCTGACCAAACAAAGGTCATGCAGAAAATTACTTAAAATAAAAAAGTAAATTCCATTAATTATCTATTTTCAGTCTTTTTAATATAATTGTATTCTTTTTAAGTGTTCAGTCAGTGAGTGGTATTTGGCTTTTATATATGGACGTAGTTATACAAAAAAGAACCATCCCACAAAATTGTGAAAAATGAGATATTTGTCTCATATTGTTCAGCTCAGTGAGTTTTATTTTCTGCAAAAAAGAATCAAGCCACACTATACTTGTTATTTTGTTTTTTTTTTTAAGAAAAAAAAAACAGACCTTTAAGACACATTTTTTTGTTTACTTCTGTTAAAAATTTAAGCCAATATCTTGCTAAATATAAAAGTTACACTACTATTTCGAAATAACAAAGTTTTAACCCGAAGAAAAGAATTCGCTTATAATGACGGTGGTCTGCCTAAAGGGGCAAGATAGGCAATATGGTTGCTTTGTAAAGTAGCTAAGAGCGTTGGATTCCATACAAGCCTACGTAGCCGAGAGGTAACGTGGGGTCTTTCTGATCAAAAGATCCCGGGTTCAAATCTCGTGTGACCAGGTAGCTTTTCATATCTGTGGTTTGAGGGTAGGAGGGCGGAAGTAAAGGAAACGGTGGTTGGCTCGCTTCCAAGCTGACGGGATATGACTCGTTACCTGGTCTAAAGGCTTGAGATGTTTTGCATAATTTTACTGTAGTATTTCTGTATATATATATATTATGTAAAAAAAACCAACCTACGATGGGGGAACACTACTTTCATTCATCCTCAAATTTACATCGATTTTGTATACTGTATCATTTGTGAAACGGAAAGAACTACGATTGATATAAAATATTAACAAAAATAATCATTTTCGATTTTTTAATGATTTTTTTCCGAACATCCGAAAAATCATATTATAATGCAAAAAGGAACCAAGTAACATGGTCACTATTTGCTGTAAATATTGAAAAAATACCAAAAGGAACCAACCCACATTTTCCTTATTATTTTAAAATTCTGCCAAAGTTTATATATTTCACTTTATAAAATAACAACTAAAATAATTAATTTAAAATAAAAAAAATAAAAAACAATTCTAGCACATCAAACAGAATTAGAATCAACTGTCAACTTTGAAGCCATTTTTCTCAGTTTAGAGGCAGAGTGGCATGGTTCCTTTTTGCATAACTACGTCCATATATAGATCTTAAATAATAAAAGCACTACTGTCATAATAATAAAAGATCTGAAATTATGATTTTAGTAACTTTGATCCCCCCAAAGACCTCCTAAAATTTCGAAATTTTTCATACCCTTTCTTAGTGAGCACCTATGGCCCTAGAGGAAACTACATACCAAATTTCATTTCAATCCGTTTGGTAGTTTTGAATAAATCGTGATTTAGTAATTTTTACCCCCCAAACCCCCCTAAATTTTCGAATTTTTTCAAACCCTTCCTTAGTGAGCACCTATGGCCCTAGAGGAAGCTACATACCAAATTTCATTTCAATCCGTTCGGTAATTTTTGAGAAATCGTGATGAGTGAGTGAGTGAGTGGTATTTCGCTTTTATATATATAGATTTGTAAAATTTTTCATCACAGTTATAACATTTTTTATGAAACAAAACCTTATTTATAAAATATTTGTCATAGTTTTCTCTTAAAGGTGAAATACTTTTTTTGTATACATTTTTTATGCAAGTAGGTAAAATAATAATGCGAGACGACGTCCATTTTCTCAGTTAAATGTTATTTGCTGACCTAGTTTTTTGTGGAATTGGTTGTACCGCCAAGGCAGGTTAGAAGAGAAGTAGAAGGGATGACACGCCATTAGGCCAGACACACTGCGCCAACTGTACCTACAGAATTTTGTCAATTCATTTTCAAGACTTTTCCTAAGTTTTTTCTCAACTTCCCTGACCGAGTCGCAGGACATTTTAAAATTATTTTACTGCAAAATTTGCATTACATTTTAGTAAAATAAATTCCATTGCAAACATTTTAGCCTCCTCCATTTTCCTTACCTCGCCATCAACTCAAGACAAAGAAAGCTCGAGTATCGGTATTAGTATATTGTTACAGTACAAATAGATTTGATTTAAAATAAGCTTTTTGTTTGGTAAGTGCTAGGTGTGGATTAATTTTCTATCTTGAGTTTCTAATGTTGATAGTATGAAACATTTCCTCAGTACTTGTTCACTTTTAGATAATTTTGAGATCAGGGGTTTACTGGTGCCGGAATGTATCCACAATTTTACGAGTAAACAACCCCTGCCCGAGATTCCTCGATTCCAGTTAACTGAACTTACATCACATTTCAATAATCAGCAGCTTATCCCATAATTCAAGGTTTAGATTTTACCAGAACAAATTAGGATAATTAAAATATAAAAACAAGATTATTAACCCTTTCCCCCGGATTCCGTAGTAACTCGTAGCACTTTACTTTTTTCACTCCCCTGTTTTCCGTAGTAGTACGTTAAATGCGTATTTATTTTATAATATATTTTTGTTTGAATTTTATAATTAATAAAAGAATTTACTATTTCCACACCTTTTTGTGTTTACTGATCACTAAACTAGATATAAGCTAGGCTTATATAGACACAAATAATAACTAGGCTTTTATTTTTACAATAAGATGATTTCCTTTATTTCAGGTATTTATAGAGCACAAAAAATACAACCTTAGATGTTGTATTATTACAAAATAAACAAAATATATACAAATTATTAACTAAGACTCTAATTTCTCGGGTTAAAAGATCCTGGCCTATTAACTGTGCAATTGGAAAATACAAAATGCTTAAAATTATACAAGGTTACAAATCTACAACTAGGAATATTACAAAAGGCTTTTATAGTTCAAGTTCTCAAAATAGATTGGTCAATTTATGTACTAATTATTGTTTCATTTAATTTGGTTGAATTTAGACTATTGAAGTCACTGTCTAAGTTCAGAATTATAAGATTTGGTCGGATATTACCTTATGGCAAAGTTCACTTCTGTAGTTAGTTTTTTTTTAAAAGGCTCAGTAAATGTTTCTCATATATTTGATGCTTTATTCCTGAGTAATATTATTTAAGCTTTCTTCTATGTTAATCAAGTTTAGTTTCTTAAAGGACTTTCACTATCAATTATTATTAACTGTAATATTAACTAAAATACGTCTGGACTGTATCAGACTAGGATAGCTTCTAAAGCATAATTATTAACTATCCCGCTTCTCCATTTTACCAATGCCCCTGCAAGTCTGAATAACAATTACTTGTAGTAGATTGTCTGTAAAGTGGTTGTGGTCCTTTCACATATAATAATATATTATTTCAAAGTTTTCCTTTATATTATGTTATATTTGTCGGAAATATTGATACTTCGTCTTCATAAAAATATTTAATGTTTAATTGTCTTTAAATTGTCCAAAATACGTAATTATCTGTTTTTTCAAAAAAATATATCACTTTTAGAACGTATACTTATGAACAGCTGTCTTACCAATATGTACAAATTCATGTTTCAGACATGCGCAGTATTCCAAATTCCAATCTTTGTCATATAACCTATTTTATACGTTTCAATATCTATTCACACTTTATAACACTGATTTTAATAAATTGTACATTGTTTCTTAATTTTAACATCTATTATAACTTACTTTACATGATTAAATTTATTTGCTAAATTTGCTAATAGTATTCTGAGATATAAGTATTTCGAATATATTGGTAGGCTATGCTTCATTTAATTTCCAATGTTTGGTTAGGTTTGTATTGTATTAAGGTAAGTTAAAGTGTTATATTAATATTAAAAGTGTTTATCGTTATTTCCTTATTAAATTAAAAGTTCTGAAATGAATTTACTTGTTTCAAAATAATTTAATGTAGATCGAGTTTTTTTTTAGGTTAAATAGGCTATCTATCTATTTACTTGTTTTTATACCAGGATCCTTATACTTTCTTAGTTTATTTTACAATACATTTGGGACAAAATGTTACAATTTCTAAACTGCATCGAAAAATCATATCAATCTACTATGAATGAATAGTTCCTTCCGTTTCACATCTGATATTTATATTATACAAAATCGACGTAAAATTGAAAATGAATGGAAGTAGTGCTACCCCATATGTAGTCGGTTGGTTTTTTTTTTAAAATAAAATATATATTTACAGAAATACTACAGTAAAATTATGCAAAACATCCCAATCCTTTAGACCAGGTAACTAGTCATATCCCGTCAGCTTGGAAGCGAGCCAACCACCGTTTGCTTTACTTCTGCTCTCAGACCCTCAAACTACAGATATGAAAAGCTACCTGGTCTCTCGAGATTCGAACCAGGGATCTTCTGATCAGGAAGATTCCACGTTACCCCTCCGCTAAGGCTTGCACAGAAAACTGAAAAATAACTACTCTTCGTCACTCTACAAAGCAACCATATTGCCTATCTCGACCCTCGTTTATAAGCGAATTCTTTTAAGTTTTCCGAAAACAGTGTTTTTAAACTTTTGGCGCAGATTTCTCAGGAACTGCTCCATGTATTTCAACCAAATTTTTACCACATTTTATTAACTTAACTCACTAGTGTATACTTTAACACAGGGAAATAAAGATATCTCTAGTAGTTTCAATAAAAAAAATTTAATTAAAATTTTCAAGAATTTATTTTTCAAGAACATTTATTTAATGATATTTTTTTAAATCCCTATGTTAAAGTATACTTTAACATGTATAGATCACTTGGTAAAAACTTCGTTCAATTATCTTCAATGGTTTCTGAGAAAACTGTGTGCAAAATATGCAACAAGGAAAAGATACATTCCTCGTTCTCGGTATCCTTTTCACCATATGCTTGTTGCGATATCTTCCTTCCCGCAAAATGGATGGAAAACGTGAAGGAAACAAAACCAGCTTTCATTCCAATTTGGTTTCAGGCGTTTTCATCAAGCTTAGGGTCTATGTACTTATTTTTTTTTTACAGTACAGTACTGTACATGTATTTACCTTTTCTTTTTGAGTGAACATATTGTAATTCGAATTTCTTCTGGTCCCTTCAACTTCGAATTATCCAAGTTTAACCGTACATCTTTTTTACGTACGATTTTTCACGTCACTGCATGTCTGTGAGCACGCTTCTAAACACAACCTGCCTGCATCGCGACAAGGAGTCGGCAGTCAGTTGCGTTCGAGCTTCCCAAGTGTGCAATGCGTTTTGTAAAATGTCGGGGAAACGAAAACATGTGACATTAACGCCGGATAAAAAATACGAAATTTTGAAACAGATACCAAAATAGTTCATTTGTATAAGGAATTCAACATTGGGTAGCTCAAGTTCAAGATTGCGTGATTTTTCAAGACGTTAGTGAGGCATCTTTTATTGTTGGAAAATCTCCAAAAATGGGCTAGTTTCCACAAATAGAAGACTATTTATCCTTGGTTCATGCAAGAGTGAAGCAGACCAATGCCTATTTCGGGCAAAATGTTGAAGGAAAAGTTTTACTGTTATCACATTTATCTGTTTTCACTCATTGCATCGAATGCTTTCCCCACTGCAATCACAAAGGCAGTCCATGAGGAAAATGGTGTATCAGCGTCCGATATTCTTACTTTTTTACTGATAGTATTTAATACTGTACGTGATTTAAAATACATGTATATGTTTAAGTACACATCTTTATCACATATTTATTTATTCTAATGTGTTTACGTTATGCACAATGACTTTTATGTATTTCAAGTTTCGTTTGTGTAAGTCTCATAATAATTCAGTTTTTCATTAATAATTTATTGCAATTCTACAACCTATGTTTTGTTTTCATCTTTTCGCTTTAATCTGACACTACCTGGTATGATATAGTGCCGGATTAGCAAGATTCTACTATATTTGTATTTAAAATTTCACCGAAATCAAGTAAAAAATAAAAAAACGTTAATTTTTACACTAGAATTATAACCGAAGACCTGCAATAAAATTTTGTTTTGAAATGTTCTTTTGTAACATGTGTCAAGTGTATAAGTTCTATCTTCATTGATAATGTTAGCATTCTGTTATTTTCCATTTAACTTGTCTGATCAATGCTTCATTGACAAAGGAATCCTTTAGGCACAAGTTAAAAATGTCACCCTGTAAATAATCACAGACAAACTACAGAGACCGAATATGACTGCCAGTATTAACAGGATGTATGGGCTGGGTTACACTGGTCGAAAGGAAAGGCCAGCTGACTCGGCCCCAGTTTGAACTCGCTGCATTTTAGAAATGTTCGTTTACATGCAGTATAGAAAAGTACGACAGTGGGTATGACGAAATGGCACGAAAACACGTTTCTTTATTCGCACTCTCCACTCGACTGGAATGGTTACACAGGGCGAGTAGGGTGGCAGTATAAAACTGTTGGTGGTGGGGGAAGCCGAGCAGCTGTCTGTCTGCTGAAACCATTCGACTCACCCGCCACTCAACTCGCCGTTCTGTCTACATTGGTCAAGTTCTATAATTCGGCCATTAACTCGACTAATGTAAACCAGCCAAAAGTATCTGTCTTTTTGTCATTCCCACCACTGCATAATCAATCAAGCCGATTGTTTTTCTTGAAATTACAGTCATAATAATGTTTTATCATTCAATAGTGACTGCCACACTTATTTCACCAGGAAAAGAGATGACTTAAGATTAAACCTTCATAAAAAAAACTATCTGTTCAACTTGAATAGCTCTATTCAACAGGGTACCACAGATAAGAGAAAATTATAAAACTTTTAAAAAGCACTTAAAGGCTTTGTTAACGAGAGGTGGTTATTACTCGTTGAGTGAGTTTATTCAATAAAGGCTTAAGTCTGGGAAAACTGTGCCCTTAACCTTATTTGTTGTTTTCTGGTTTTGATTTCCAATTATATTTTATTGTATTCATTAAATATATTTATAGTAGACTCTCATAAATCCGGACCACTAATCGGGAATATTTTGTTTTTTTAATAAAAAATCGGTAAAACCCACGCGATTAATCAGCATAGCATAAATGACAAGTATTTTGTACCTTCGGGCGCTCCATTTTTTAACAAAATTGACGTCGTCTATGATTCACAAGGCTGTGCAAGTTTCCGCGCGGATGTGTTAGCTACAATAGTTGTACATTCTTTTTTTTAGTTTGCTGCAATAAATCTCTAGAATTAAATTTTCATTCCTTAGGTTTTATAAATAAATTTCCAACTTGTAGTTCTGTTTTTACGTACTGTGTTTCTTATGTTTATTTAAAGTGGTTGTAACAGTAATGTAGATTCTTTTTTATAAAAACCGTTCAATACTGATCTGGTTCACAAACTTAATTTTTTCATTTCTGTGTTCACTTAATTGCAGTCCAGCACTGTATTATGTACATTACAGTACCATAGGTTGATGTGCCAAAGTATAGTTGGGTATCGGCACGGCGCTGCGACGACAGTTTGTGCGGCTTTCCATTGCTCTTATTGGCCGCTCGGCCGACTTATGCCCGACTCCGGGAAAACCGGGTTTTTCGGAATACGGATCGGCCATCCACCCCATTAGTCCGGATTTTTGAGAGTCTATTGTATTTGCTAAACTAATATTAATATTTAACGAAACATAGCGTTATTACATTAATAAAGAATTCTGTAAAGGACCTAATTCATTATTCACAATTATGTTACGGTATTTGTTAATATAAAAAGTCTCAACCGTCCAATGTGTTGGGTTTAGTTACATTTTTCATCAGTTTAGAATTTTCTATTTTCAAGCTCATTAGTTTTTTATTAACACACCAGAGGATAAAGTAGCATATTTTACATCATTGTGCATAGTGTGCATACTGATATTTAGATTTACTTGATTAAACTACAACGTACAATACACATGGATGCAGTAGGTTACAGCCTTACTCTCTTCTCTTGTGAGCTTGATCTTATCTAAAATAAGAAAACTATGAAGGTTCAACAAAAATACTTTAACAAAACATGCTATGCATTGTGTATTGAAAATACTCCCAATACCGAAGCACGCAATGCTCTGTGTATTGAAAATTCTCGCTATACGGGAGTTGGCGTACAATGAACTATGCGTCGGCCGCTTCTCATAGTGTTCAGTGTCAAACTCAAATGTGCATCCTTAGCAGTGACCCCCCCCCCCCCCATTTTCCCTAACAACGGCCTTGGTATCTGGTGCAATTTTTATAATTAATTGCTTATAATTCTAAAATAAAAATGAAATGTAAGGAGTTCGTACGACTTAATAACTCTTTACTGCATTTTAGAACTTTATAATATAGACAATTTTACATCTTGAAAGATAAAAATACAGTAAAAGACACGCAGTGGGCTCATTATAACTTATCACAAATAAACGTTTATATTCATGCTTCTAGTCTATAAAGGCAATTCACATTACAATATAGGACAAAGCTTAGCTCAGATTCTATAATTCATGACAGGTAGCATTCCTCAAACACTAAATGAACCTAAAACAGGCTTACTAATAATAAGGTAAATTGTAAAGGATATAAATGAGTAAACAAAAATATTGTGAACGTAAAACTTTTAATAAGTAAATATTCTAGATTCACTACACAAAATGTTTAAAACGTAATTAAAACCATCATTCATAAATAATATTTTACTAAAAGCATATTCATTTTATCACAAGGGAAATATATATTAAAATATTTCTTAAATAACACTACATGTATAAAATTGACAGTAAAAAAATATTAAATAACCTAAGTTAGATAAAATAAAACCTGAACACAAAATCTCACAATAAATACGTTTACTAACCTCAAACGCGTTTCAACGACAATGTCGCCATCCTCAGTGATGCACGGGCTACAGTAACCAAACTATAACTAACCTCAAACGCGTTTCAACGACAATGTCGCCATCCTCAGTGATGCACGGGCTACAGCCGGCGTTTGAGGTTAGTAAACGTATTTATCGTGAGATTTTGTGTTCAGGTTTTATTTTATCTAAGTTACTTTCTCAGAAGTCAAGCTCATTAGTTATTTATTTTATAAAAATAACCTAAGTGTTAAGACAGTGTAGCAAACTATATCAAAATGTACATATACGAGGGCTATTCGGAAAGTAAATTCCGTTTGCCATTCCGCCAAGTGTGAAGTGCGTGCTGTCATTTGATTTGTCACAGCTAAACAATATTCGACAGCAGCAATTCATAGAGAAATTTGTACTGTGTATGGCCCAAAGATAATGCGTGAAGGAGTAATGGGTGCGCTCGTTTAAAAATGGCCGAACAAATGTCTATGACGAAGAGCTGACCATCTGTGGTCACTGATGAACTGGTTGAGAAAATCAACGCAAAAATTTGTGACAGCCGACGTTTTACCATCTCAGAACTTTCGGAAGAATACCCACAAATTTCCAGGACTGTTTTGTACGAGATAGTGACTGTCAGGTTAGGCTACCGAAAGTTTTGTGCTCGATAGGTCTCGAAAATTCTTTCAGAAGGCTACAAAACTCAACGAATGACCTTGGCTCTGGACTTTCTGACACGTTATGACCAAGAAGGAGAATCTTTTCTGAACAGAATTGTGACAATGAAACTTGGGTCAAGTACTGAATCGTAAGACTAAACAACAGTCAAAGGTGTGGGGTCACACGGCATCGCCACACAAACCAACGAAAGCCCAGCAACATTTTTCCAATAGAAAGCTCATAGCAACGGTGTTTTGGGACTCAAAAGGTGTGCTGCTGGTTGAATTCATGGAACGTGGTGCGACAATCAATGCGGATTAGTACACTGCAACACTGAAAAACCTACGACGAGCGATCCAAAACAAACGCCGTGGTCTTCTTTCATCTGGCGTAATTTTCACAACAACGCTCGTCCTCATGTTTCTCAGAAAACCAAAGACCTGGGCCAGTTCAAATGGGATGTTTTTAGGCATCCACCGTATAGCCCAGATTTGGTTCCCAGCGACTTCCACCTCTTTATGCATATGAAGAAATGGCTTGGCTCCCAGCAATTTGAGGATGATGAAGAGCTCAAAGATGCGTTCACCGGATGGCTCATGGCACAGGCGGAAGACTTTTTTGCAGAATTAATTTCAAGGTTAGTTAATAGGTATGATATGTTCATGGAAACTATTTTGAAAAGTAAAGGAAAGTCGTAGTTTCGAGATGTATATAATAAAAATTTTGTATCTACTTCTGTGTTTTATTTATACAAAACGGAGGTTACTTTCTGAACATCCCTCATATTAAGTAGATTCTCAATACTTCAATCGAATTTACCTCTTTTGTTTAGAAGGAGGGGAGCTTCAAGACTTCCTACACTACAGTTATGAGAAAGAAGTTTGACCAATCATAACAGTATGCAAAATAGTTACTTGTCACACTGTTTGAAGGAACAGTTCTTTTTCCGATTATTATCGTTAGATTTTATTGGATTCACGCAAACCTGAACATGCTTAGGAACAGTAACATTTTGTAACTAGTATTTATCGAGTATGAATTCGACATTGAATGTAAACTTTAGCAGCGGAAGTGATTTTACTAGAACACCCTACCTGAAATAGTAAATTACAAGTAAATTTTCATAAGATGACTGGTGATTTACCATCACCCTTCCAAACAAATTTTAAATAAAAGTCACTAAACACAATAAAGTATACATTTCATGGATTAGTGCCCTTATAAGCACAAAGTCTGTGCGTGGACACGAGTCTTGAACTACATAATTTTACAGTAATAATAATTATTATAGAAAAAAATAAAACGAAAGATCAGTGCTAGAATAACAACTTCACGGCAGACCTCACAGAAAGATACCTTTACAAAAATTCAGAAGTAGAAAATGAAATAAAAAGTGCGATATATAAACTTAACTACGCACACTTCGAAAAAATATCGTGCTCACAATAATCCCTCCTCATCTCCTCCGACGATAAAGAAATGTGATCAAGTTCACAGTTTTGAAATAACGCTAGCCTGGAATGTTACGTAAAAGGATTTGTGATATGGAACATGAATTAGTATTTGGATACATATTGAAAAAGCCTATCTGTTGAGAATGTCGTGTAAAATGCGAATGATTTTAAATGGAATTTGAGATGGCTGACAATTCAGAAAATTGGGTAATCCGTAACAAGTGTAGCCAACAAACTTTCAGTTGTCACTTGTTACCAATTCACTATAATATAGTTTAACCTATTTTGAATATTTTTAACTAAAAAGGTAGATAAATTGTTTTACAAGAGTAATGTAACTATGATGTTTTCAAGTATAAATAAGTCGTGTAAATCAGTATTTAAAAAATTAAAAATTTTTACACTACCATCCATGTATATTTTTAAATGTCTTATTTTTGTGCATACACAGATAAATACTTTTTATGATGGCCAAACTGTTCATTGTTACAATACAAGGTTTAGAGAACAGCTCCAGTATCCCATTCATAGGCTGAAGTTGTATGAAAACACTCCTTTTTATATGGGCTTAAAACTTTATAATAAATTACCAAATCGGGTAAAGAGGCTTACATATAAAAAATTTAAGGATACTGTAAAAAAAATGTTAATTGAAAAAGAATATTACAACGTAAATGAATTTTTTAATGACCATTCATTGGAATAGAGTGATATTTTGTAAAATTTGTTACTTTACTTGTTTTCAAGCTGTAGTTTTGTTTAGTTTAAGGATAATTGACAAGCAACCTTTTCATTGACAAATTTTATTTGTACTTTATGTGAATGTTATGTTGCAATGATAAATAAATAAAAATAATATATAGTCTTACGAAAATTTATTTTGGGTCAGAATATGAATTTAATGAATTTTTCAAAATACCTTTTGTAGAAAAAGTTAACTTACAAGTATGCCACCTTTACACTTGTTATGCACTAGTCTAAATTAAACTTATTATTGACAAATGAGTTTATATGTTTTAGGGTATCAACCAACATTTGGAAAATTGATCTATCCACGAAGGCGCTGAATGGCAGTCTTTGTGTACAAAATATATTAGAAGAATTTGTTTACACCTAAGTCTCCGGCTTCAACTCATGCGCTCCTTTGTTCCACTCGCAGCATCGGGTAATGGACTGCTTCGCTCCACTTGGAGCGTACAAACTCGGCCAGAAGATGCCCCCACATGGGAGTTTTTTTTGAACTTTTATGAAATTTTACGTTTTGATCGATTTTGGGGGAACTAAGGAAGCTATAAGGTCGTGTAAAAAAACAAATTTTGCAGAATAATAACCTACATTTATTTTTTTAGAAAAAACAAAAAAGTTTCATTCCAGTACGAAAAATCTAAAATGATAGTTACGTCTGGTCAAAAAACGTGCTTCCGGTTGTTGGATATTTTTAGCTAACTAACTCGTCCAAGCGACATAGTGTGTGACAAACATTTTTAATGACACCCCAAAACATGTTCTGGGGAGCACGATCGGTGATCATTTACTACTGTGACCTTAGGTCTTGCAATAGCTCATCTTTCCAACGGAAATTTGCTAGTAAGCAACTCGAGATCAACGAGTCTTTTTTGTACTCGAGAAATTTCCGCCTCGTGCATTAACTTTTTCCACAAATATTATATTTCACAAAAAGTTACACAAATGTTCATCTCTAACAAGTTTTATCTAAAATTAATTTATAACATTTTTACAAGTTTTGGTTCTTACATTTGCCATCGTTAAGGAAATAATACACAACATTTAGAGAGTTAATTCTTGTTATCAAATGAAAAACTGAAGCTACCAGTATAAGAACTAAAAAGAAAATACAAACCTATAGGACTAGGTCTATGTTGACTTACCTAAAAATATAAAGAGAAACCCAGAACTAGAATACTAAAAGAGAGATCCAGAAAACTAAATACAAACAGAATGAGAAAAACTACCGTTACCAGGAACATTTTTACCAATGTTTGGTAGGAATCGTTTTTTATCTATTCTACAGTAGAACTCCAGTTATCCGAATCAATTGAGACCGGACCCCATTCGGATAATTGGATTTTTCCGAAAAAAGGGTCCATTTTAACCTTTTCGGGATTGGCTTTGCGTTTACGCGACTGGAGTAAACTATCCGCACATACTACGGTCCCGTATACACGTTTTATACCTTTAACGTTTGAGTACTATCATTGCGTTACCGCGACTAATATAATTCTTTTACTGGCTTTTACTACAATCAATTAGCTTTAAAATGAACTATTTCGACTATCGATAGAGGTAGTAGCTAACAGTAGAAAATAGAGAGAATAAAATCATGTTGCCAGACAGCGTTTTACTAGGTTTTGGCGAAGTCCATTTTGAAAAATGAATTAGGAATATATGGTTTATCAAAAAATTAAATTACAGAGAATAAATCATAGAATTGAACTGTATACTTGAAAATCTTAAAATAACTTTATTTTATAAATATATTTCATTTTATTTCACTGAATTACAAGTTAAACAAACCTCTCGCTAGCGCTAGGCATACAAAGCCAGACGCATTTGTACCATGCTTGAAATAACCTAGTCTGAGCATGAATTAGGATTTAGAATATGTTAGTCCCGAAAAGGTTAATTAATTACTGTATGTATGTTGAAAATGGGAGAACAAACTACTGTATTTTTTAATAAAAACAGCCTTTAATTACCTAAATGAAAAGGTAACACTTTTACATGGTAAGCGTACGTACATAAATGAATGTCATTGCTTGCTGAACATCTCAGTCAAAGTAAACTGTTTGACTGCATTAATATGTTTGACACCTGGCGCCTACACTAGCTTCGCGTAAGGAAGGACAATAGCGCATGTAGACAGAATCATTATTTTGCGAATCACAGTACGTTCCCGTCTTAATTTTTTCTTCTGAAATTTTGAAAGCGATTCGGATAGTTGGAGTTCGGATAATTAGAGTTTTACTGTATATTATAAAGAGGAACACCTTTTATGCTTTTTTTATTATGATTTAACTCATAAATACTCATTTAATTTTTATGTACAGAAAATCGGCCATAATTGTATACAAATCTTTTACAACATAATTAATTGCAACTGCAACACAATAGATAAACTTTGCCTGTAGTTTTTACTGAACTTAGTCCAATCAATAGAGACTCAAAAAGGGGGTCTCGCTACAAAAGGTGTTTGAATTTTTAAATGTTCTACAACTTTTATACGAACAATATTTCTCTAAAATGAAGTCTTCATGCAGGTTTCGTGAGTGAAAGTGGCAAGAAAGTTAAAATTTTGCGAAATTTAACGTTTTACCCATTTTTCGCAGCCCCATATCACGGTAACGATTGGTCGTATAAAAAAACTTAAAAAAGCTAATTTGTTGGGAATTTTGTCCTCTCCAAATCGGTACTTAAAATAGTATATGAGAAAATGCAGAGGAAAGAAGTTATAGCCAAAAAAACGAAAAACAGTGCTAAAATTTCACGATTTTCACGTATAACAAAAGTTGCCGTGGGGCTAGGATGACGAAAACTGGGATTCATTACTACCTAATGGTCCCAAACAACCTATACAAAATTCAGGACTACCGGACCTTTTGTAGGGTAAACCACCTCTATTCATTGGACTAGAAGTCAGCGTTATAACTTAAAATATCCTCCTCGGTCATATTATAATATACCTTATAATATTTGTAATTAATACATTTGGAAATAATCAAATTCAACTGTCCATGTCATTAATTCATATCTATGACTATTTTAATGTAGTGCTTTCACAAAGAACATAACAAAACATAGCAACATAAACTTTACTTAGAAATTAATTATAATTTTTATATAATTACACAAATAACTACCTAACACCTCTTGTGTATTTCACAGAAACATTTCTTTTAAAAATAAATTTTATACCAAATTAAGTAAAAAAACACAAAACAATCTGAATAGGAACAGAAAATTACACAGAAAATAACCTTTTAAATAACGAAATTACTTATAATAGGCACAGTCTTCCAACTTAATCTTCCAAGTGTGATTGGCTTGGTAACAAAACACCTTCATCAGCTAATTTTTCTACGTCCTACAAAACACAACAAGTCTCTTAATGAAATCATCATATAAAAAGTTTCCATTACACAACAAAACTAGGTTAACACTTTACTTTTCACCACAAAGTTCATTATGTCAAGCAATTAGTTTATAAAACCAGTTAGTATATTTCAATTTCAAAATGAAGACAATCTCTGCAAGTCATTTAATTATTTCGTGATTTCAAGATATTGGAATTCAAGGTCAGCACACAGATTACAGGAACATCCCGTAGCCGGTTCCAATGCAGGTGGTATTTCTAAAAAGGCTTAAAAAAGTTCACACCAACTCACTATCAAACTTACAAAAATGAAAAGCTTACGTTTGTAACATGTAGCATCTCTAGAACCGTAACAAATTCTGTTAAAATTAAATTGCCATCGGGCACTGTGATCCTTTCTTACGCTATGTACGGACACACTTGCGTGTTTCATGCTCGATTCGGTGCTCGAAAAGAAGTTTGACGTGTACAACGTAAAAGTGATCTGCGCCGAACAGATGCAGTTTTAATTCACGGCAAATTTTATACGTTGGTGACCACTAGTTAAATTTACCAGTCGGATTTTATGCTCATCGCCTGACCACACTTGCCTGAAACTAACCTGTTGCACTTCTGTTTTATCTGCACCACACATTTTATACCAACCTCTGGCATCAAAAATTATGATTCAGAAGTGCAAAACTCTAACAGGGAAATTATACCTTTATAATACAAAGGTATAAAGACTTGAAGAAAAATTCGTGGATGATATTGACTTTGGAAGAGGAATTCTGAGAATACTATTGAATTTATAGAAGTACATAATTTAATTATTTAAGTGAATTACTAATTTTTTAGGAAATTCCACTTACGTCTAAGTTCTGTCCAACTTTTATACGTACAGTACTAAAAAGACAATGTTTTGACTTACGATTATGGTAACGCCTAAGTACTGACATGCAGCTTACTACGTAGCAGGAGCAGGAAAACGTGCAAATGTGCCCATAGCACCAAGTTGAAATAGGAAACCTGTATACTTGAGTATCTTAAGGTACGTTCCTCCAAACTGAGAACTGAACTTTATCTCAACATAAGTTTAAACTAAACAAAATCAGTTTTACCTGTGAATATCAGTCAAACTGAATTAACTGCCAAGCTCGCTTTTACAGTTCATCTTGGAAAGTAAAAGCTTAAAACTTTAATTATCTTAACAAGTAATAAAAAGAAAGTAACTGAATGAAATTCCAATCAGTTCTTGTTCGAACGAAAGAACTGTGGTCTAATTAAACGACGTTTAAATTCAGTTTCATTATTAGTTCAGAGCTCAATTACGAAGAAAGACTACCTTTAATCAAATAACAACTTGAAAATACTGCTTACTTAATTTATAAATTATTAAATACAATTTCAGTTTTTAACCGAGTGTAAACAATGGTTGGTTCTCTTGAATTACCATGAACTATGATGTATTAAAATTAACACCAAAACACACCAAACTGGCAAAAAACTGCTAACATTATATCAAAGCCCACTAAAGAATACCGTTGCGAGGCG
>JAGFPH010000800.1:0-20119 GCA_018207615.1 Philaenus spumarius
CCTGATGAAGAGGAGAATAGGTAGCTGAAAGATATGCGAATGGAGGGCGTTGATCAGAAATTGGTCCAAGAAAGATCATGAAGTAAATATGGAAAGAAGGGTGGGGATAGAATAAAATCAAAGATCTTGCTGGATGGGCCTGATGAAGATGAGAATAGATGGCTGAAAGGTATGAGATTGGAGGCCGTTGATCAGAAATTGGTCCAATAAAGATCATGAAGTAAAGATGAGAGGGAGTAGGGATAGAATAAAATCAAAGATCTTGCTGGAAGGACATGATGAAGAGGAGAATAGATAGCTGAAAGGTATGAGAATGGAGGACGTTGATTAGAAATTGGTCCAAGAAAGGTCATGAAGTAAATATGGAGAGGGGGTGTGGATAGAATAAAATCAAAGATCTTGCTGGTAACGGTAGGCATTTAGACACGGTACTGTACAGTAAACACTGATAGTGTGCATAGGATATGGATATAGGCCTACTCAAATGTGTCGATAGCTTGTTGATGGTATTAGTGATGAGCGGCATTTGATGAGCCGATTCTCTTGGCTGTAGTGGGTGTGTTAAGCTGTGTTTTGAATTTAAATATACTGAAGAGACGGGGAGGTCCTGACATTTCTGACTTGCAGACTTTTAAGATTTGCATTTTTCTGCAAAGTGTACAAGCACCTTTAACATCTTCACAATTTATCTGTCATATTTTTGTAAATAGAAATAGTTGAATTTTTAGGGATACAGTTTTTTGATCGCTGTTCACAAAACCTTATGTGCTGCAGTTTTTTACACCCCGACGCAAACAGAGGGGTGTTATAAGTTTAACGTGTTTATCTGTGTGTATCTGTTTGTGGCATCGTAGCTCCCAAACGGATGAACCGATTTTCATTTAGTTATTGAAGTGTATAGGCGCACCGCGTCCGAAAAATTGTACACATGTGTATATAGCAGAGTATATAGTTTACTTGTTGCCGCCGTTTTTTTTCTGAAACGCTCTATTGTGAAACTCTCTACAATACATAGTACACGTGTGTATCCGTCTGTTTGTAAAATGTTTTGGTCCTGCCGAGATTCGAACCAGCAGAGTCCATCACCATAGACTAGCGCCTTAGCTGGTTAGGCCACGAACGCATTGCTAGTTTAGTATATTTGAGTTGGGTACATAAGTGTAACAGATTGTCCTACGCCATAGGCTTAACCCGTTAACGTAAACACAATGTGTAGTTTAATTTGTGATACCTCTGAAATGGACACTGTTTTTCCTCATTTCGTAAGTTATATTAAAAATGGACATTGTGCTTCCTCATTTCGTAAGTTGTGTCAAAAAGATTACACTTCTCCCGTGCACACAATTTACAATTTTTAAACTGTATATTTTCAAATTTCTGGTGCATTTGGCCTACTTTCGAAAATAGACTAGGGTTTAATTCTGCAAAACATTTTCAGGAATATTTTGAAAATTATGCGTCATAACAAAAGTAAATGTTAAATCCTTCATTAAGGCTCTTTTAAACGACCCCCCCCGGAAACTGTGCCCCTCCCCCTCAAAACTTATAGTAAAATATTTGTATAGTCCTGATTATGTCATGCTGGGGTTTATAACTTTGCCAAATTACATGATCTGTTCCGAATAAAATCGTCGGTGGCAGACGGACAGGACGACTAAATGATCCGTCAAGGTTTCCGTTTACCCTTTAAATGTTTATTATTGAAACACACGACGGTCCGTCATGCATTATTACTGTGCCGAATTTCAGTGTGATGAGTTTATCCTTCCTGGAGAACATCAACAATTGCGACGAGTATAAGGGCTCAGTTTGTTCCCCTTGTCTCATAAGCCGAAAGTCTGGCTACCCTGTGTCACTGTGTATTGTTATCATGACCAAGTTGAGTTGTGGATAATTTTCTCTTTCTTGTTTTAGAGTCACAGGAGGAGAGCTGTTTGATAGGATCGTCGAGAAGGGGTCTTACACAGAGAAAGATGCTTCAGACCTTATCAGACAGGTTTTAGAGGCAGTCGACTACATGCATGAACAAGGAGTTGTCCACAGAGATCTAAAGGTAAATATTTACGTACGGTAATACACCATTAATATATGTTATACTTATTTTTTTCACGTGGGTTGCATGATTCCAAAAAGAACCCCGCCGGCGTCCACCAAATAGATCTTTTGCCCCATTAAATTTTTAAGCTATTCCCACCCACGGTAACTATAACAAGACGGTATATGTCACGCGCAGGTCGTTGGTGGCTATGACGTCACTGACACCGAAGCGCCCGGCATCTCTACAGCGATATGATTTCGCCAGTGACAAGCTTCTTAAAGACATCACCCTACACGACTATTGGGTGAACGGAAAATATACAATCTTTCATGCAATTTTTTTATGGTAAAACCTTTTTTATCGACAGTAAATTCATAGTTATTCATTATAAAAAGATGTACTTGCATATACCAAAATTTATGGAAACATTTTGTTGATTTGTTTGAAATTAATAGTATGAATGACCTAAACCCAATTAATAAACCTAAAATGGAAATATTCAAGGTCAAATATTAAGTGATAACAATAGCATAACAAATAGTAAATACAACAAAACAGGTACTGTACCTGTAATCGGCTGTTTCCATTTCCGTGTTAGGCTACGAATAATCATGACCTGGACATTCACATGTAGGCCTCTAAACTTGTCTTCAATACGATCTTAACAGATGTCTGAATTAACTTTTTTTTGGTCAAAACTGATGACAACATCCTTATGAAAATCTTCATAATTATAGCTTGCCCTTTAAGTATATTCATACTAATGTCTAAAAATCTAGGAGGGGTTGAAAATTGAGACAGCCGCCTTGCTATGGTTGTCTCGCTTGGGAGGAGATATTTTAATGTTTCCCTTAGATATGATAATCCTTTTTTAGAGATGCATCTGATAGTTACTGCTTTTGCTTCATCATCAGCCTACCAGTTTGTACATTTCCCCTTTAATACATATTATTGCTGCTGACATACGGTAAATATTTTTTTCATATTTTTTTGAAATTATTGTCGTTTTCATATAAAAGAGCTTCTACAATAGATAAATCACCAGATATAGGTCGTGTTAAATTTAAATTGGAAGAATTAGCTTCCTGATCATCAGGTGTTTTGAATATTTACACTGTCTGCTGAATCATGTAGCAAAGATTTTATAATATTTTTAAAATAACGATTTTCGGCTCGTTGAGATAATGTGGGGGGGGGGGGGGGGTTGTGGTGGCATTTGGTATTTTTTGTGATGGAACTGTCTTGGGTTTTAAAATGTGTTTTTTAGGTAGGTTTGTTTAATAGTTCACTTTTTAAGTCTCTTTCAAAATCTGTCGTTAAAAAATGCTCAGAGCAAATCCGCGCTGTAAGAGAATTAAAATGATCTTTCCTTTTACAAAAATATACCCACTGTTTGTGTAGTTTATCTTTATGAAATTTATGAAAGGAAATTCCTAACCTCTTTGCGTGATCCGTATGATTGGTGCAACCGGCAACTGCACAACAAGGCATTTTGTTATAAAACACTTAAATATACACACACTTAAACTTAAAATATTATATACACTGTTTAGAAGAAAACTATACTACACATCACGCACACATTTGTGTAAAAATTACACATAACGAACCCAGCAAATCGTTGTTTGCGTAAATAGTCAGTGCAAGTCAATCTGCTTCTGCTAGGCGGGAAGTATGAGACGGTGTCAGTGACGTCATCTGAGCTCAGAGTTACTGCGCAGCTGTCTCGTGACACATACAGTGTAGTTCTAGTTACCGTGTTCCCACCTATATCAAAGCCCACTAAAGAATACCGTTGCGAGACGGCCAATAGGATGGGCGCGCAGCGTTGCCATATCTTCTAGCCTCGAACACTCCTGCTATTTACCGCTCGAGGCTTGATCGCACAGTTTAAAGAATTATATATGCGTTGAGTCAGCCGCAGTCAGTTAGAAGCGTGGGAAGAACGTGACAACGTCGCACTACGGCGATTGGAGCGTTCAAGGTCTCGGTGTACACAAGCCCTTCCCTCAACGGTATTCTTTAGTGGGCTTTGATATAGTAATGTCCGTTTTCCTCATAAAGGCACAGATACTACCTATTGGGTTTCCTAGGATGGGTCCCCTTTCCTGCCCTGGGGGGCCTAAGGTAAAAGTTCTGGCTCTACCTAGAGCCTCTCATACCAGTAGGATGTGTTCCGCCGATTCTTCAGCCAGTCCAAATTTCCTACATATACTCACCTCACCTCGGCAATCCCAATTCTATGTAGGTGTTTCCTGAGGTGACAGTGACCCGTTAATAGGCCAACCACCCATCTCATGTTATCCCTTCCTAGTGAGATAGGTTCTTCAGCAAAAAATTAAAATTTGACCTTTTTCAGTAGACAATCCCCTTAAAGCTACTGCTATACTTATACGATCAGAGTCGAGCCAGCCGACCCAGTCCTTCGCGAAATTCCGTAGTAGTGTCTAAATCTAACAGACCCGCACCGTTCCGACGTGTATCGGAAGGATGCGCGCGCATTCCACCTCACTATCAGTTAGTCCGGATTTAATGTTTCTACTGTAACAGCTTCCGCGAATTGCAAAATCACAATTCAAGAACAGTGGAAAGAGGTCGAACTTTGTTTTTGGTTGGAAGCTGCGGCTACACCTATCCTGCGGCTACCCGCGCAGTGCGGAGCCGAGCCGACCCGTTCCGGTATGCTCTCAGAGCATGGAAAAAATTCGGCTCTGCGCGGGTCGGCTCTGCTCTTATAGATATAGCCACTTCCATTTAAACACACAGAAAGAATACCCCTGGAAAAATTCCGCAAGTATAGCCGTAGCTTTAATTTTTTAACTTTTCGTAAACATAAATTAGCATTACGATTTCAATCGGCTGTAATGTGTAAATAATTAATCAATATTCGATATTTTTTACCAATCTTTCCAGAGAATTATAAAGTTTTTAAAAAGTTAAAAAGTGTAAAATTTATGAAACATATTTGTTTTTAGGGTTTTTATAAAATAATTATGTACTGCAACAGAACCTTCTCTGTTAGACTGTTATTGCAAGCTTAGTACGAAGACTGGCCGTATGGAGCGCTACGTTCAAAATAAAAGTTCTCACTGTAAGGACATATACGCCCTGTATGATATATTGTATTGGTTAGGGTTATCTTTAATTAATTAACTTTAAAATGAAAAATTGATTTTAGGAATTTTGGAAAGGCTTGACTTAATACATCGAGCCTAAAAACCATTCGCACAGTCTATTTAAGATTACTTACTTAACCCTTAATTGGTAACGTGGAGTGTTTTTTCACCCCTATTTTTTAATCCGCCGCTGGTATCGTAGCCGCTCACCCGTGTTTAACAAGGAAATCGCGTCGGTTAGAAAATTTCCCGCGACGCTTGCAACCGATCGTGCCGCTCCCGCCAACCGTTCACGGCTTCTATCGTAACTAAGAAGGTCGACTATGTAAACTTGTTGAATAGTGTACAAAATGCTATTAGCGCCGACGATAAAACCACTGTTTACAGATTTTCGGAGATACCGGAAGAATATCCCGAGTAGAAACTTGTCAAAGTTTTTTTTTAACAAAAGAATCATTTTGTTAACCCTCCTTCTGGCCGTGTGCGAAACATCGAATGGAATGCTTACATGTATGCGCGCCGGTATCTTTGTTCGCCTTTAAAGTTTTAAGGGTGCGAACATACCGAACATGCCACGTGGTTGTGTCCACCTGGACGTCAAAACAAATACATTGTTTTAAACGGGAGCGCACATTCCGAAGATGCTCGGTCCGTACACCCACGCGGTCAGTGTTATCCTATGACAAAAATGTTTGTCATTCCATTGCTCCGGGATCGAAGATGACCGGTCGGTTTACTTTGACGTGACACCTGCCCTCCTTTGTATCTTTTTATTTGCAAGATGTTTCCGCGTGTAATTATTTCGAATATAGCCTATAAAGATGTATCCGCCCTTTACAATATAGGCGCCAATTTTGTCAAATTCTTATCACTCGTTCAAATCGGTGTACTTATTTTATTCCTTTCCAGTTATCATAAACACAAACGCAAGGCCGTAGCCAGGGGGGAGGGTCAACCCCCCCTGAAATCCCGAAATTTAGTAGTAAAAATTAGTACTAGGTTTAAAAAGTGCAAATTAAATTATAAAATAGACAACAAAACAGAGGATCCAGCAACATATTTTACATCATTG
Organism: Philaenus spumarius; assembly: GCA_018207615.1. Classification (NCBI taxonomy): domain Eukaryota; kingdom Metazoa; phylum Arthropoda; class Insecta; order Hemiptera; family Aphrophoridae; genus Philaenus; species Philaenus spumarius. The sequence goes on from JAGFPH010000800.1 coordinate 6,227, forward strand.
TGCATTGCATGCATACTGATATTTAGATTTGCTTGATTAAACTACAACGTACAATACACATGGATGCAGTAGGTTACAGCCTTACTCTCTTGTGAGTTGTGTGCTTGATCTGATCTATTAGGCCTAAATAAGAAAACTATGTAGGTTCAACAAAAATACTTTACTCTAACAAAACAAAATCATTCATCATCCTTACAACCTATAATATTTTACATGGGTAACTATATAAAAAGTTTTTAAATAAGCATGAACATTGGTGTTTAACACGTTCACTGCTACGCAATTTTCGTATTCCCTACGCTAGGAGCTGACCTTTTATTTTTATATTTATAGCCTAAATGAGTAGAAATTTATTTATTATTTTTTTTTTTTTTAACCTTTCTACGCAATAATCGCTAATATTTTAAAGCGGACGCACATGTGCGTCCATAGCACATAGGCTCAAATTTGAATTGGCGTGTGTATTGAAAATTCTCCCAACACGGGGGTTGGTGTGCGAAGCACGCAATGCTCTGTGCATTGAAAACTCTCCTAACACGGGGGTTGGCGTGCGAAGCACGCAATGCACTTTGTATTGAAAATACGACATAATATGCTAGTTTACTAACTCAAATGAATGTACTGAGCAGTGAGCATCAAAGGAAAACGTATAAGAAGATACTCACTGAAAATCGCTCTTAAGCACTATTCGGGACCACGTCCGTCTATTGTATTTGTTTAGTAGGCTCAACGTTTAAGTCAAGCCTTTCCAGAATTTATTACAATTTCGTTCCTTTTTATAACGTTAAAGATAACAAATACTATATATTATACAGGGCGCCTATGTCCGGTCAGCGAGAACTTTTATATTTTCCATGTAAATTTTAACTTTTTGCAAACATGGTTAATATTACGATTTCTATAAGCTGTAATGTGTAAATAATTCATCAATATTGTTTTACCAATCTTTTCAGAACATTACGCAGTTTTTAAAAAGATAAGAATTGTAAAATTGTTGAAAAATATTTGTTTTTAAGGTTTTTATAAAATAATATTATACTGCAACAGAACCTTCTCTGTTAATGTAAACGTAGTACGAATACTGGTCGTATGGAGCGCTACGTTCATAATATAAAAGTCCTCACTTTCAGGACATAAAATATACGCCCTGTATGATATATTGCATTGGTTTTCTTTAACTTAAAAATAATAAAGCTTTTATTTAGAAATTCTGGAAAGGCTTGACTTCATACGTTGAGCCTATAAAACAATAATTACAATATAGTCGAACGTGGTCCCAAGGAAAGTCTGGGTAAAGTAGTGAGATTTTACACATTTATTAACGTGGCGTGTTTTTACACTACCATTTTTGTTTTTTGTTAGTGTTACTTTTTTTATTCACAAATCTTTTGATGCTCTTGTTTCTGGGGCGTTTAAGATTAGTGATAAGTATTTTTAATTCTTAAAAAAAAATGTTTACAAGAAATGACAATAATTACTTTTCTAAGTATTAACAAAAAGAATAAATTTGTATAAAGATTTCGTAGTGTACATGATGCGTATAAGAATTACGATGAGATATTGGCATATAAATGTAAAGTAAAAATGTTAACTAACAAAAAGAACTTATAAATAGAACGTAAAACCATTTGAGGGAAAACAATATCTCGAATAATTTTAAACTATATATAAAATACTGGCAATACGCGAGTTCCATGAATTAAAACTCGCGTACTACGCGTATTGCCAGTCTTTACTTATGGGGGGGATAATAGCTTGGGGCGGGGCTTTCGGTTCGATTCTTGAGCCACTTAATGTAATTCAAAAAGCAATATTAAAAACGGCTTTAAAAAAGAGCCGAAGTTTTTCCTCAAACGCTGTCTTTGATACTTTTAAAGTGCTGAGTGTAAGGCAATTGTTTGTAAGAACCCTGGCCATTTATATATTTCAAAATTATAATAACATTTTCGATAAAGTTGATCACGAACATTTAACGCGTTCTTCAAATTTCTTTAGGATAAGGTCTAATAAGCTAATAAAAACGTTTTCTGTCACTAACTCTCATTACATAGCACAAGTTTTGTATCAAAATCTTCCGGGCAAGCTACGTCTGTTTAAAAATTATAAGTTATTTAATTTTAAAAGGCTTATTAATGGATGGCTGTTTGAATTGGGAAGGGATGCTGCCGAGCAGGTTATCTTATCTACTTACAGATAGATATGAATCATATCGTTCCCTCATTGTCTGATATGTACCGACTAAACTACTGGTCTAAGGTCCACCTTGTATTACGCTTCAATATAAATGATAACATCTTGTTTATGTTAGTTTTGCAGGGACAAATTTATTTGGAAATCTAATAATAGGTAGTAGTTTAGTTTCGTTAGTAGATTGTCTCAGCTCGACATGATAATGTTTAATGGAATCCTGTTATTTTTATTTACTCTTGTCTCTTATTCTCATTGTGTGCATAGCGACTCGTGCTCACTCACAGGCTTAGGCCCATGTGGGCATTTTTTGTTCCTTCATAATATATATATATGTAATTTATGTTCTATTTGATTATTTGAGGAAATAAATTGAAATTGAAATTGAATTGAATTGATAACTAGGCCTACAGTAGTCCGAGTCCTCCGATGCGTTGTCAGTAGCTTCTAGGCACGGTTCACAGACTGACTTTATATGTTTACAGCACACATATTTATTACACTTGTAGCATGATGTCTTGACTTTTCCAACCTTCTTCCTGGAACGTACAGTCATACAGTAGGCCTAGATCTAGATTTTTGGCCAGGAGTTACAGGAGCAGTTCCAGGTGTATCATCAATTTCAGCTCGTTTTCGTTTTGCTGCTCTTTGATTCTGACGAATTGCCTTCGGCAAGCGCTTCATTGTAGCTCTTGATTTTAATTGTTCACCTACTAATCCCAATCTGTTCCATTAACAATATAGGTATAAATATAATATATAAAAATTATACATCTACGATAATTTCGAACTAAATAGGCCGGCAACTTTATGAAAGCATAATTATCAATTAATATGTTTTTATTAAAAATATTCATCCGATTCGTTTGAAATTTATAAAGATAACAACAACAAATTAAAACTCTACGACAATATTTAAGCACATAGGTCATCAATTTTATAATTCTAGGCCTCTTTTTTGTGGTCAAATATTTTGAAACATGTAAACTTGAAACTCGGTTTAAAATAATTTTTTTTTAAATATTTTTGAAGTGAAAACTTCTTTAGCGGCGTTGGGCACTTTTTGCTTGGGGAAAAAGCATTGAATTCGCGACCGTTACCACTCGAGATATAGTATGTATTATATATATATATATATATATATATATATATGTATGTACGCAACGCGAATATACTACATAGCACTTCTTATTGGGAGAGGAAAAAGCATCAAACTCGCGACCGTCACCGCTCGAGATATAGTATGTATGTATATATATATATGATATTTATTTGTGTTATATGTATATTAAATACCAAAGTCAGCAAAGTCATTAATGTTTTAAATTATTTTATAGCCGCTGTACCAGGCTTCGGTCAGGTAAATAAGGAAAACTTTTTAGAGCTGTCGTACCTGGCTTCGGTCATGTAAAAAGAAACAGATGGTTATATTTGACATACCAATTTTTTATCTTATCTCCACAATTATTTAAGGCTCTGTCGCATCTTTGCAATTATTTAAGATACCATTACAACATTAATACATTGATTAAAAATACTTCTTAATAACTCAAAAATAAAGTTAACTATATGAAGCTAAAATGTTTTCACTTCTGACGACAGTCCACGACTGCCTGTATTTTTTTAGTGAGTTTGAAAATGATATTTGAAAAAATAACGAGTTTGTTGCTCTGAAGAAATGCATTTTTGATGAAAACCCCAAAAAGGTAAAAAATTATACGGCTTGCGTTTTACAAACCTTCATAAAGCTGTTGGGATGGTTATTGTCGGCAAACAAAATGTACATTAACAACTCAAATAGCTCAGTTTACGTCAATTTTCAAGATAGGCCTACTGGCATGGAATTCCTTTCTTAAGGTAAGAAATAGTTATACCGGGCTGTACTAGTTCAACGATTTTAAATATAAATACTTTAAACTCGGTATAGAAATTAAAATTAAACCTTTTTAAGTGACTCGTATTTTTAAAAGTAAATAAGAAAAAACGTTTATACTCCTTGATCTTTTTGAATCTACATGTTTAACTTGTAAATAAAGTTATAAGCTGATATTTTGAAAATTTTCTAAACTGGAACCGTTTAAAATGAGTTGGTGGGTCCGGTACTCCTAAAATCGCGAAGCCCATTGATAAGTCAAGTGGCTCTAGATTGGGTCATTTTCAAAATAACAAGCTGAGTCTGAGCATATAAGTTTAAAATACATATTTTAACTTCTATGCCAGTTTGAATTCGATATATTAAAATTCAGCCCATTTAGACACCCTGCACGTACGAATGAGATTTCCACTTTTTGTAAATTGTGCGGTATTATTTTGTTTATCTATATTTCTAATTTTAGTGAATACAAATTTTTTTTAGTAAAAACATTCTTGTTAATACTTTTGAACATAGTTATTTTAAAAACATTTTCAGCAAAAAAAGTTTGTAAAATGCTCGTTAAAATAGACACTTTAAAAAAACGGTTTCTATTGAATAAAAAGTTAAGGGGAGCAGAGCACAACAATTTAAAAAAAAAACTTTTTCTTATAGTCGAGACGAATACATTTTTAAAAAAGCGGTCAAAATCGGTTAATATGCACCGGGTTCCCACCCAGATTTCTATTTTTAATGTACTAAAAGGAGAGTTACTGAAGAAATTCGTCTAGATGTATTGCAATATTTCAGTAAACAAGTGCTACTCAAATTAAATGTTCTAAGGAAGGACATAAAAACATGACGAAAAAATGTAAAAATTGTATTGTACGCTATAATTCAAACTGCCTTTCAAAGTCCCTTCGTAATTATTTTGTGTTTAACTCATAAAACTACATTCCTTATGGTTTAGAAACAAATGTATTATCCTTTACTATTTCTGTTTACTAAAATTTGTCATTACTTTGATTGCAACTATTTAATTTACTGAATTTGTACAAAAGATAATAATAAGCCTTCATTTTTTAATATGCGATAAGAATAAAAAACATGAATTTCTTATAATAATAAAAATATAGTTCATAGTTATTTAAGAACTCCTGCCCATACATTCCCATTGCCCCATTCAAGAAAATTCCCTGCTGAAAATGTTTTCCTTTTTTTCCTGATTCTATAGTTTATAAGGTTTAAGAAAAACATAATATTTGAAATAAAAGTTATCTATATCAGTGTGACAAATGTATTCAAAGCAATGCGCGCACCTACTTTTGGTCGAGTTGAAAATGAACTAGTATGCATACACCAAGCATTGCATACTATGATTTTGGATTTTTTGTAATTGCAAAGGACAACAATGTTTATAATTAGGCTTTCAGTGCCTCTAATAAAATGTAAGCAAACCATATTGACTACAAATACTGGTTGTGCAAGTTATTCTCCTCCATGCTAGTTCAAACAACTAATGGAATCTTAAAACGCGATTTCCCGCAAGTTTTAAATTTTTATATTTTTTACGCAATAGTTCTTATAACTTTTCAACTGCTAATTCTACAGTGATGAAATTTTACCATCTTTAGTAGCTTACAATGCAACTTTCTCGGTATTTTCATTCCTTTCGGAAAATACAAGAGTAATTTTAAAAAAAATTTAATCACAAATGTTTTTTGAAATATACAGTATTTTTATATTTTTTGTAAGGTCATAACTATTAAACTTTTAGTGATAAGAATAATATGACTAAACCCAAAACGTTAGTTCTTTTTATCTACTTTAAAACATGATATCAAACGGACAAATTGGTTCAGTAGTAAAAATGTTATAAAATATTTTTAAAACATAGTTTTTGCCTAAAAAACACAAATAAACTCAAAAATATATTTACAAATTTTTTTCTCCCAATGCCTATAAGTGTAAACAATTTTTTTTTTTGGTTCCAATGAATATGAAAAAATTGGTTCATAACTAAAAAAGGCCTGTTATAGAAAACCCCTATTTTCAGTAGGGAATGCCCTTAATGAGGTGCCTCATTAATTTTATTCTTTGTGGCTTAATATTTCGGTGTTTTGTAATTATAATTCATACATCTATGAAAAAAAACATAAACATAGCCTACTAGAAGTAAATAGTTTTTTTTTAAACAAAATATTAAATTATGGAGTAATTAAATTGTTTAAACAAAACCCCTCGCTGATGGTTTCTATACAAGTTATAATACATGTCATTGAAATTATTCTTATTATTTTTTTTTATACACAAATGAATCGTAATTTTTGAAAGCTTGGCTTCGCTGGGCAATTATACTTTACAAATTATAACATAAGACTTATAGTTGCATAAATTAGTTTTATAAAAGTTGTTGATAGATTTATTATTTATTCCCTTTTATTATTATGTTAGTCCCTATTACGAATAATTATATCATTTAAAACTCGATGCATTTAGACATTTTCATACTCCATTACATGCTGTCCTGTTAATATGATGTGGGGGGGGGGGGGGGTGATAAATAACAGTAAAGTACGCCTGTCATCAAAATATGCCTGCTATAATGCTATAGTCAGGGCCATATTGTCCGCGAGAGAAAAGAAGTTCCCTGAACTCTGGCCTATTCAAAAATTGCAGGCGCTTATCTGAGTCGGCGCTAAGCTCACGTTGCACACGGCGTTCTGCGGTCACATTCACTGTGGCAAAACATGTAAAATAGCCAATTGAGATTTTACTTTATTGTAGCTATTTAATTGTGTTAATATTGTTGAGAAAATAATTAAGGTTTGATAAGCCTTCCAGTTTTAAAAACTAACTTGTACTACAGTATAGGATTACTAAAAAAAATGTTGTTATTAAGAAAGAAAGATGTTACTGTAAAAGTTTGTACAGTTAGGCAGTAAGAAAAACCGTTATTGTATTTACAAGTAAGATTATATTTACACTTATGTACATATTGTTTACAAGTTCTTAAATTACTGTACAATATTAAATTGTAAATCATTTTAAATTTATATAGAAAACTAGCAAAAGCTTGTTGATAGGCCTACTAAAAAAAACTGATATACAGTAAATCCCTCGACATTCGCGGGCTTGGTATTCGCGGTTTTGATTATTAGAAGTTGCTAAAAAAAAGAAAAACTACTGTATTAAATAGCAATAAAGTACATGTAAAATTCGTAAATTATTGCAGTGTTTGTACTGTAATAATTATTGTACGAATTTAATAACATTGTATAAATACCACGTCGTCAAAACACTCGCAAATACAACAAAACATACAAGATGGGATTTCCCTACAATACACCTCTGCGTGAATACAAGTGAACTTGTACAAATGAAGGTCTATGGCTTACTGTGATTTATATTTATAAATAAATAGTATATAATATACAAATAATTATAATCAAATTTAAACCTAGAGTAATACAATTACTGATGACAAAAATACAAAATAAAACATAGCTTTACGTGGCGGACTGGTCTAGCCCATGTATTCTATAGCCCCGGCTGTTCTACAGGGATTCCACGTTAGCAGAAACAAAACTATGAGGCGCGAAATGTTTGGACAACGCGTAGCGCCTGCAAATGCCTTGCGGTAACATACAAACACTGCTGCACACCGTCCTGGCTCGGGAGACTTCTTTCCTCTCGCGGACAATAATATGCTACGGGGCGCGGGTAGAGAGCGAACGAATCGAAGCAACGTAAAAATGTTTATCAAAAGACTATTTCGTTCACCTTTTAATACATTATATTTGGAAACTGGATTTGAAATATTACATTTATTCCCGTTGAAAGTAAATCTAAATTATATTGTAAAAGCTATGATGTTAAGGCCGGATGGATTGCCCAGCAAGTCATAGACAGAAATGTTTTTACTTTCCTTACCCTATACTAGGTAAGGTAAGTATTGCGATCGACCCAAAAATTCGATGTCGAGTTTTCATAATATCTTTACGTTTCAAGGCCCCCTGAGTCCAAAAAATGCATTTTTGGCAATTGGTCTGTCTGTGTGTCTGTGTGTCTGTGTGTCTGTGTGTCTGTGTGTGTGTGTGTCCGGAGTGCACAGGGCAAACGGCTGGACGGATCAAGCTGAAATTTACAGGATATCTTCAAACACGTAAACAATTTAACCCATGTAAATTTGAAGCAAATCGGAGTTGGTGTCTTACCGTGGGACCAGTTTTTAGCACATTTTTGGTATTTACTCCAAAACCCCTTTAACGATTTTGATTAAACTTTGCTAACATACTCTACTCAGACCCCCTTAACACGCTATGTACGCTATATACCCTTAAAAATTCGTTGAAAAAAGTTATTACAAAAACGCAATTTATTTTGTTTGTATCTCCGAAATGGCTGGTCCTATCGACTTGAAAATGGTCTCATTCGATTCAGCGTCCAAAAGAATGTCAAAAAAGATACCCCACTCAACTTTTTCCATTTTTTCAAAAATTGACCCCAAAAACGCCCTTTTTGGGGGCAAAAATGACTTTTTTAAAACTAGCCGTGTTTGGTATCGACCTTGACATTTTTGGGGGTGAGAAATCGATTGAGACCAAAATCAGGTCCGTGGGATTAACCGATTTGAAGTTAGTACCGCTTTCTTCGAAACAGATACTCCTATTAACTCGAAAATGGTATCATCAATCTCTCGCTCGAAAAATTTGGTAATTGATACAGCATCTATTTTGGTAAGGAAAGTTGTGTGATGTGCACACCAGATGTTTTTGTGTCGGGATTGGAAAAAACGGGAAGAAAGTTTGGAATTGAACCAGACTTCAGAGCAGACTCCAACGATACTATACGAGCAAATCTCCTTAGTACTGTTGTGTTTACCATCTTTGCTTTGAGGTAAACTGCGATCACGCCTCACAGAAAATCGCTCTGAAGCCCATCTCTACTCGGCAGCAGCACCACGTCCGACTATTGTATTTGTTTCGTAGGCTTTCCAGAATTGCGTATTAGAATGGTTTTATAATGTCAAAGTTAATCATAACAAATGTTACATATTATACAGGGCGTCTATGTCCTGTCAGTGAGAACTTTTATATTTTCAATTTCAATTTTCGTAAACATAATTAATAATACGATTTCAATCAACTGTAGTGTGTAAATAGATCATAAATATTCAATATTTTCGTACCAATAATTTCAGAACATTACGCAGTTTAATAAAAGATAAAAATAGGAAAATTGATGAAAAATATTTGTTTTGAGGATTTTTATAAAATAATATTATACTGCAACAGAACCTTCTATGTTATTGTAAGCGTAGTACGAAGACTGGCCGTGAGCGCTACGTTCATAATATAAAAGTCCTCATTGTCAGGGCATACTGTATGACCCTGTATGATATATTGCATTGGTTATCTAATAATAGTGTAATAAATATATGTGCGGTAAACATATAAAGTCGGTCTGTGAACCGTGCCTAGATGCTACTGACAACACATAGGAGGACTCGGACTACTGTAGGCCTAGTTATATATAGTTTAAAATTATTCAAGATATTGTTTTTCCTCAAATGGTTTTACGTTCTATTTATAAGTTCTTTTTGTTTGTTAACATTTTTGCTTTACATTTATATGCCAATATCTCATCGTTATTCTTATACACATTCTTGTACACTAGGAAATCTTTATACAAATTTATTCTTTTTACAATACAGTACTGTACTTAGAAAATTAATTGTTATTTCTTGTTAACAATTTTTAAAGAATTAAAAATACTTATTACTAATCCTAACTGCCCCAGCAACAAACACATGAAAAGATTAGTAAATACAAATAGTAACACTAAAAAAAAAGTTTTTTTAATGAGGGTGTAAAAACACCCCTCGTTACCAAATATGTAAAATCTCATTATATTGGCAATTAAGGGTTAAGGACGTAATCTTAAGTAGACTTTGCTCAGGGCCACGTCGGACTATTGTAATTGTTTCGTAGGCTCGATGTATTAAGTCAAGCCTTTCCAGAATTTATAAAAATAGTAAAACAGAAACAGGGAAATTACCTTAAGGGGGTCACTGCACAGGAAATGATTTTAGTAATTTTTGTTTCATGTTATATCTTATTCTTTTCTGTTTACAATGATATACAACACTTATATAATACAAACATTTAAACCTACTTTATTTACATTTGAATGAGACCATGTTCTTGGGTTTTCAGCTGAAAACTGGAACTTCAGTGTCTTCTACAGCGTTTTAAGAGTTTGATTTTTTAAGACAAAACCTCCTTTACCTCCGGAACTGCAAAAGGTATCTGCTTGACATTTTTTCAACCTTTCTTGACGAGCACCTAGGCCCTAGAGGAAGCTACATACCAAATTTCATTCCAATCCGTTCGGTGTTTCTTTTTTTTTTTTTAACTTTAACCCCCTCCCCAAACCCACCTAAAATTTCGAAGTTTTTTAAAACCTTTCTTAGCGAGCATCTAGGGCCCTAGAGGAAGCTACATACCAAATTTCATTGCAATCCGTTCAGTAGTTTTTGAGAAATCGTTATGAGTGAGTGGTATTTTTCTTTTATATTATTATCATTACGATTTCAGTCAGCTGTACTGTGTAAAGAATTCATCAATATTCAATATTTTGGTACCAATCTTTTCAGAACATTATGCAGTTTCAAAAAGATAAAAATCGTAAAATTCAACTTTCTCTGTTATTCATAAGCGTAGTACGAAGACTGGCCGTATGGAGCGCTACGTTCATAATACACAACCTCTCACTGTCATGAGTTTTACGGCATGTATGATATACGGCATTGGTTATCCTTAACTTTAAAATGAAAAATTTATTGTAGAAATTCTGGAAAGGCTTGACTTAATACGTCGAGCCTACGAAACAAATACAATAGCTTTACTTTTTTCAATATCTTTCATTCCAAAGACGATTTAGTTTCAAATATTATTGAATACAGAACTTATTTCTGCTGCATTTTTGTGGGATTATCATTAAAATCGTTTAATTTGTAAATTTTATTTTTTTGAGTTTTGTAGAAAATAAATAACCATCCTCAATTTTATTTACGTACAACATTTCACACAAGGACCTAAAACGCAATTTTGAAACGATGCAAACCTACACAGATTACTGGAAACTCAAATATAGTTTAAAAATTAAAAATAGCCTTTTTAAAAAAATGTATATAAGATTTTTTTTAAATTCAAAACAGTTTTTTAAATCACATTTTTTTTAATTTGTAAAAAAACTAATTTTAGAGTTTCCACATATGTAAAAAGGCATATATTATCAGGAAAAAAACATCAGAATTATGATATCTTTATTAGTTGCTGAGAAAAAGGGACATATGTTAACATGGTGGAAGATAGAGCGCAGTGACCCGCTTAAATGACAATACAATTATAAACACTTATAAACTCCATTTGTACAGAAAAGCACAATGAACAAAGTATTAAGTATATGAATCAGTGCAACCCGCTACCCACGCTCGACTAGAAGTACAACATTTTTCGTTTTTCCCCGCGATCCGCGCCCTCCACAAGCCTGCGCCCTAGGCCATGGCCTAGGTTGGCCTTATGGGTAATCCGTAGAGGCGGGCGTTATTTAACGTAACAAGAAAAATAATACTATTAATGTGTTGCAGACTATTACCACGTTAATACGTTACGTAGGACTCCCTATTATTTTTGTAACGTCAAGTGATAACGCAGTGAAGGGGACTGACGAACGTTCCAGAGAGGTGTTAATTCCAAGTAATCATATCTTCAACGTTACATTACAAAATAATAGCATGACAAAAATAACACCTTGACAAAAATAATACCCTTTGAGAATACGGCCAGCAGATTACTTTCTTGGCTTGCGTTAATACGTTACAATATTAACAGGATGCATCAACTTACACACAGGCTACACATTATTAAACCCGAATAAACAGGATGTTTGGTGTGAGGTTCCAGGAAATATTTCTTGCCCTTCCCGGTGTCTGTATTCATTTAATCCAAGAATCCATTACACATAATGAATAGCGTATATGCACATTGACATAATAATTACTGTGACATAAAATATTAAAAAAATAAAACTGCTTTTTAGAACTATCCTTAGGGAATAGTTGAATTTAAACAATTGACACTGCAATTTAAATTAGTCTAAAAGTTTAACGTAAAATTATGTTTTTTTAAATTTTTTTCATCAATAATTACTCTAGGTTTACATTTTATTTCTAATAATTTGTATGTTATATATTTATTTATATCTAATTATTTTGACAATTTTAATTGCATTTTGTCAGCAAAGATTTTCTTTGAAACATTTAACTTAAAGCAGCAGAAAAATTACTTGAGTAGCTTGGTAACTTTTTAACATAAAGTAATCTCGCTTGGAATCCTTACATTAAATGAATAATATTTTTTTAATGTTTATTTTAATTTGAAGCTGAGTATTTCAAATTTGACGTTTTTAAATTTTGAGTTATCAACAATTACTCTAAGTTTAAATCTTATTATTGTTTTTATATTATGTATTTATTTATTTATTTATATCTGATCATTCTGTAAATGTTTGTTTTAATGTATTTTGTTAATAAAGGCGTTTCTCGGAATATTCAAGTAACGCTGCAGACAATATTACTTGAGAATATCGGTAACGTTTCATAAAGTAATCACGTCTGCAACGAAATACTAAATAAATAAATAGGCCTACACCTTGCTAAAACGGTCTACTAGTAACTTGCCCGCAACGCAACATCATATTACCAAATTAATAGTTTCAGTAATTTCGTCTGCAAGGTTATATCAAATAACACCTCGGCAATTTCCCGCCACCTATTAATACGTTACAAATTTAATACGTTATTTCAACCTATTACCAAGACGCCGTGGAACGTTGCAGACTATTACCACATTGTAGCGGTAATTCCCATCTCTAGTAATCCGGGCCTGCACACAAAACAAATAAATGCTAGTAATTTGGTGTTTCAGCACGTTTATAGTGTTCGGTATTAAAAATATAAATGTACTCTTTTGAGTAAAGGAATGGGAGATAATTTGTACCTCGGCTTCCAGTTAAAATATAAGTTAATAGGGATGTCGGGAGCATAAAAGGGCGAAGCCACCCACGCGATTGATCTCTACTGTTTCAATAGAATTATTTATTACTAGCTGTTGCCTGCGTCTTCGATCGCATATGTGGATAAATAAACTAAAGTACTACAGGGTACAGATACCGGCGCGGATGCTGGCACTTGAGCAAACCGCTACTAACCTGACTAAAAAAATCAGTAGCCGATACATCTCTGTTTAACACGTTCACTGCTAAGGGCGCACATGTGATCTTGACACTGGACACTATGAGAAGCCAATATTGGGAGTATTTTCAATGTGCTTCGCACGCCGACCCCCGTATTGGGAGTGTTTTCAATACACAATGCATTGCGTGCTTTGCATGACAATCCCCGTATTGGGAGTACTTTCAATACACAATGCATTGCGTGCTTTGCACGAAAACCCCCATATTGGGAGTACTTTCAATACACAATGCATTGCGTGCTTCGCACGCCAACCCCCGTGTTGGGAATACTTTCAATACACAATGCATTGCGTGCTTCGCACGCCAACCCCCGCATTGGGAGTGTTTTCAATACACAATGCATTGCGTGCTTCGTACGCCAACCCCCGTATTGGGAGTACTTTCAATACACAATGTATTGCGTACTTCGGACGTCAACCCCCGTATTGGGAGTACTTTCAATACACAGTGCATTGCGTGCTTCGCACGCCAACCCCCGTATTGGGAGTACTTTCAATACACAATGCATTGCGTGCTTCGCACGCCAACCCCCT
>JAGFPH010000800.1:20219-34902 GCA_018207615.1 Philaenus spumarius
ACTTTCAATACACAATGCATTGCGTGCTTCGCACGCCAACCCCCGTATTGGGAGTACTTTCAATACACAATGCATTGCGTGCTTCGCACGACAACCCCCGTATTGGGAGTACTTTCAATACACAATGTATTGCGTACTTCACACGCCAACCCCCGTATTGGGAGTACTTTCAATACACAATGCATTGCGTGCTTTGCATGACAACCCCCGTATTGGGAGTACTTTCAATACACAATGCATTGCGTGCTTCGCACGCCAACCCCCGTATTGTTAGTGTTTTCAGTACACAATGTATGTGTTCCCGGCACCGGTTACGCCGGGTAAAGCTGTACAGAGTTCAATCTACTCGCAGTGTAATCCCGCTTAATTAATTTTTGTATACATTTATTTTTGCCGAGTTTCTCGCTGACTTTATCAGCTCTAATTCGTCAATAAACTGGGGCGTGCAGCTCCGCATTGCATAATTAAAGTACGGATGTTGCCTGCTGTATGTCCTACCGCTCCCGCCTCCTGCTGCACTGTTCACGCTATTTTGTAAATATCTATTTATAAAATGTATTCTCCCGTCGAACCAGAAGCGACCTGCACGATTTAATGTCGGTCGCACACTATATCGTATAAGCTCAGGTCAGAACAGAAATAACGATGCGACTACTTTCCACACACCGAGTCGCTCGGGTGGGAACCTCAGAAAATATCATAAACCAAAGCCGTAGCCAGGGTCCGTCAGTTCAGGACTGGGGATTTCAATTTAACCCTTTTAACACGTTAACTGATAAGGACGCACATGTGAGCTTGACACTGATCACTGTGAGAAGCGGCGGACGCACAGTGCATTGCTCGCCAACCACCGTATTGGGAGTATTTTCAATACACAATGCATTGCGTGCTTCGCACGCCAAGCCCCGTATTGCGAGAATTTTCAATGCGTGCATTGCGTGCGATACACAACGCATTGCGTGCTTCGCACGCCAACCCCCGTGTTGGGGGGATTTTCAATACACAGAGCATTGAGTGCTTCGTACGACAACCCCCGTTTTGGGAGTATTTGCAATACACAATGCATTGTTGTTTTGTTAGAGTAAAGTATTTTTATTGAACTTTCATAGTTTTCTTATTTTAGATAAGATCAAGCTCACAGGATCTCAGTACTGCTGTGACCTACTGCATCCATGTGTACTGTACGATTAATCAAGTAAATCTAAATCATCAGTATGCGTGCAATGCACAATGATGTAAAATATGTTGCTGGATCCTCTGTTGTGTTGTCTATTTTATAATTTAATTTGCACTTTTTAAAGCTAGTATTAATTTTTACTACTAAATTTCGGGGGGAGGTTTTGTCCCCCCCCCCTGCTACGGCCTTGTCATAAACGTATCTAATTTAAAGCTGTCCGTCAAAACAGTTTAGTGGAGATACCAATGTGCTTTCACTGCGGGATTATTTACCTTATACGACAATGAAATGCTTCTTTCTGCCTCCGGGTTGAATGGCAACATCAAAAGATGTGTTGCATTTATCGTGGTAGGTGTCATGTACAGCCGGTATACCTCTTCTGGATAGTATTTCTGCAAAACACACAAAAAAAACTTTTTTATAAAAATGTTTTCAACTCGGATTGTCGTCCTACGCACTGAGCGAAAGTGGTATAGGCCCAAATATGTAGCTTAGTCCTAGCTTAAGGGTCGGCTCTAGTAAAACAGAAAGCAACCTGCGACTCCCTAAAGCGGCAGTAGGTTACGCGGACATTGCTCATCCTAAATCCATTTAAAACCCGCAATTGTTCAAATAGCGTTTTTAAAAACATACCAAAATCTTGGGGACAAAATTCTTCATCCGAATGGCTTGGTAATTTTTCGCTAAAATTAATAGTTGCAACGTAAAACATATTTAAAATCATCCTTTAGCGGCAGTAGGTTACACGGACATTGCTCAGCCTAAATCCATTTAAAACCCGCAATTGTTCAAATAGCGATTTTAAAAAAATACCAAAATCTTGGGGACGAAATTCTTCAGGCGAATGGCTTGGTAGTTTTTCGCTATAATTAATAGTGACAACATAAAAAAATATTAAAAATCAATGTTTTAAATTGTTAATAAATATTAAACAAAATATTTTCCTTAATTTTTAAAAAGCCATTTGCATGCATATTGACCACAGCTTTAAAATGACATATCGTTTATAATTTTCCGATCAAAAATAAAGGACAAATTTGTAATTTAATTTAACATTGGTCTTATGGAGTGTCAGCCAACATGGCCGACAGCTAGAGCCGACCCTTAAACTAGTTATACGTTGTTAGTTGCTCATGTATCACTGAAGATGACGACATTGTCGTTGAAACGCGTTATGCGTTAGTAATGGTAGTGGTATATTCACTGTGGAGTAGCCGTTCAACTTGGCAATACTAGTCACTTGTTGACTCTAACGGGTTTTTCTGCTATACAGCTGGGTATAGTACATTTTATCAGTGGCAATAGTATGGCGTAAACAATTATTGCCTATCGTTAGTCTAGGTGGCCTACAGTTAACAATATCTAGGCAATAATTATTAAATTATAAATTACATTATTATTAAATTTATATATAAAGGATAAATTATTGTGAAGACAACCTACATATACGTCAGAAGGGAAACGGGGGATATTGCAACAATGTGCTGTCTTCGTCGACAAGGAAGGGGAACGCATTCTGGGCATAACTTGCATATTTAGCTCCATTGGATAATAGGCTTAACCAGTGTTTGTACAAGATTAAAGCATTGTGATGGGGTGCTTTATATAATATGCATTTATACAACAATGGCTATCGATTTATACAGGGTGACTGAAAACTAACTTTCAGTTGCATCCCATTTAACTTTCTTAAATTAAATTTGTAGGGAAGGGAGTGCAATGCCTGGGTCTATTCGGTGTAACAGTTAGCCCAGCCAATAGAGCAAAAACAAGCTAATTTTGTTATTGAATTTAACAGCAAGCGACATCCACAGTGACTTTAAAGGGTAGCAAATAGACGTGTAAAATACAAAAACTATCAGGCAAGGAGCTTTTGCGCATTTTTTATAAACAAAAGTAACAATAAATTAGAAATTTTGGGGATTTTCGTTGATATTATAAACACTTATGAATGGATCATGATACTTCCAATGAGCCATTTTGTGGAGAATTAAAAAACCTACAAAAATTTTTTTTTTATAGACCACGATCGGACCATTTTTCACCGATTAAAGTAGTAGTAAAAACGCTTAAAAATTAATATTTAAAAAAAGTCATATCTTTGTTAATTTACAATATTAAGGGCAGATCTTTCGGTAAATTATTGCTTATTGTGTGTACTTCAAACAGGCGGAAAATGAAGTTGGTCGCATTCATAGTTTTTACACAATTACAGTACAAACAATTTACGGCATTATCTCGCATAATGCGCCCTATTAATGTGAGTAGCCAGATTTAATTTACCAAACGGATTCCGAAAGTAGACATCAAAACCTACAATTCTTATATCTTCGATTTTTTAATAAGGTTTATAAAATTGCGAATCGATTCTAAACAGGCTTGCATATTGGCCAAATCTATGACCAATTACAAGCTTTCACCGTAAATCCTGTAGAACGGCTGTTTTCAAAGTAACGTGTGACTTGAAGACACCATTTTAAAGAGAATCGTCTGCTGAATTCGATGCTGTTATGATCTTCTTCATAAATGACTTCTGTGAGGAGTTGCAGACCGTTGAAAATGACTCAAAGTCTTGACAGTATACGGGGTTCATTGACGCGTGAATCACAGCTGATTTGCGTACTAACATTTTGAAACGGTGATTACGTATGTAAATATACGTTTTACGAAAAAGTTGTAAATACAAACATTATAGTTTAATTCATTACCTTTCCAACGGTACCGGTTTTATTACGATTGGATGATTTTAAGTGGATTAAATGATCGATTATGCAAATACATGCAAATTTTCGCTAATATTCGAAATGGTCGCGTTCTGCGCCTGAGAGAAGGTCATCTGCCGGTTCCAGGGTTAAAGGCAGACTCGTCATACTGCTATTGCAGAAAACGAAATACTATAACATTTACTCCAATAACATTTACTCCAATGAACGCGAGGTCATTCTTTGTTGCATGTGAGGAGGACCGAGGGCCTCTAGAAAAGTTTTTCAAAATTCTCTTTTGGCGGTAGGACCAAAGGCATATAATTGCCTACCAAAGGAAATTAGGACCTGTGCAACATTGAAAATATTTTTACATAAATCCAAAGATTGGTTATTTAAAACAAGTAACATAGATAGTATAACCAATATTCTGAAATGATTATCTTTCGCTTTTGAGAATTTTCTGGGGGTATCTAGGAGCAGACTTGGATGTACATAGTGTTTTTATAAGATATTTATGTTGTTTAGTTCTTAATTTTTTAGTTTAATAGTTTTAGGTGTGTTTTGTTTTACTTAATGTTTGCGCAGAGCAGGCATCATAGTAATGCCGCACGAAAGTAAAATATAAATATTTCTGTGGACTGTAATATTAATTCTATAAGTTTTGCATTCTTTTTTCTCAGTCACCGCTACTGGATTTAGGTGACTGGATAATCCTTGTAAATTTATTTAAAAAATATCATGTACATATGTGGATAAAAAATAAATAAATAAATAAAAATTTAACTCTGTCCAAGTAGTTCTGCAAAGGTCTACTTTTCGGACAGATGAAATTACCACGGCAGTCCAAATAATAATAAAGAGTTAACAAAAGTTTTAAAAATTTGAGAAACTGGTGACGCACATAATACAAGAGATTCTTACAAAAAACAATACATTGGATTATAATATTTAACCATCATGAATTAGAGTAATAATACAATTTATAAATCATTTGAACTTAAAATTAAAAAGTAAAAAAAACACACGTTTTAACAAACCGAACTAAAAAGTAGAACATTATTTCTAAGTATGAAGATTTTGTTGCACATCGATATAAGTTCAGTAATTCATTCTAATTAAATAATTTATAATAAGTTTAAAACAAAAATTTAGTAATTGACGAAATAATTAGTTTTATTGTGAAAAAAGAGTGGGGTGCTTGACATCAAATGTCACAAATATTTAATTGGTAGCTATTTATAAGAGTAGTTATATTATACAAAATATAGTAAAACGAACCCCTCGCTTTTTTACAATAAAATTCATTATTTTGTTAATTACTAAATTTTTATTTTAAGCTTATTATGAATTATTTAATTATAATGAATTACTGTAGGCTACTTCATAACGGTGTTGAACAAAATCTTTATACTTTGAAAATATTTTCTACTTTTTAGTTAGGTTTGCTATCAAGGGTCTACTCCAGTAAACGAGAAAGCAACCGGAAACGCAAGCGCTTCTCTCTATAGCCCTTCAGCTACATAGAGCCTTAATGTTTAATAAATCCTTTAATGTGTCCGCTTGCCGCTTTTGGAAGTTACTTCCAGAAGCAATTAAATATGCTGACAGTCGTGTCCAGTTTTCTAAATTACTTAAGACTTTCTTGTTGAGTATAATGGATCAAGTCCTTACCTTGGGGCGTGATGGGATAGTAATTTTGTTTTTAGTAATATAATAATGCTTATCTTAGATTTTGTGGAATCTGTTTTACATGTATGAATGTGCTATTGTGTGGGTACGCGTGGGTTTGTTTAAATATACTGTATGTATATATATATATATATATATATATATATATATATATATATATATATAATTTCGTAAACTACACGTTTGTGTTTTAAAGGACAACTTTAGCTTAATGTTCGTTTAAATATAATTTTCTGTTAGTTATTATTATTATCATATATATTATTTCTCAAATGTGTTTTTGGGTGGAAACGCCATATTCCCTTAAGGGTCTGCTCCAGTGAACGAGAAAGTAACCGGAAACGCAAGCGCTTCTCTCTATAACCGTATCTAAACAGTGCAATTTCTTGCAGCCGAGCGCTTTGACATTGCCTCATTTCACACCATTTTATAAATCCATTTTGTGTAATTGAGTGCTGAAAAAAAAGCTGAATATTCTTTATAAAATTTCGGATCCGGCTTACAAATTACTTTTCATTATTAATTTTTTATTGTGTTAGGAAAAAAATCAAACTTTGTACTTACAAAATGTCAATAAACATAACAAAAGAAAAGCATTTAAAAACATCTAAAATTCAAAACGGGTGCGTATTGTGACTGTGCTTAAAATGAGACCTTGCAAACAATTTTATGATACAAAATAAAGGAAATAAATGGTTTGAAATTTAACGTTGCTCTTATGGGATAAAAATCCAAGATGACCGCCACTATAGCAGACCCTTAAAGCCTGTTTTTATAGTTTTTTAAAACTATAATAATTTATTTTCTGCTTTTTTAGTCTCAAAACGGAATTAAAAAGTAATTACAATCTAGTGATTCGTTTTTTTTTTTGTACATCGTATGTGCGACGATAGATTTAAAATTATGTATGTAAAATTTAGGTAGTGGAGGTTGTAAATTATGGTAGTCATCGACCCTTGACTTATGCGCAACTTTTAAAGTCAAAATTATTTATGTAAAACTTATTGGGTAGGAGGGTGTATGTAAATTATGGTATTATCATCGGTCCCCTAAACAATATGATAAAAAATAACGAAGTAAATGGTATGAAATATTTTAACAATGTTTACCTGTTAGTGAAGTTGTGGGTCTGCTGAAGTGCCGGCCATCTTGGATTGTTATCCCGTAAGAGCAATGTTAAATTTAAAACCATTTATTTCTTTATTTTTTACCGTAATATTGTTTGCAAGGTCTCATTTAACCACAGTCACAATACCCATCCGTTTTGCGTTTCGCATTTAAAAAAAATCTAGTTCACTTGTCACGTAGTTGACTTATTTAAGGGGGCGCTTCCCTGCCCGCCATATTCAATCTTATTCCCATAAGAGCAATGCTACAGAATAAGTCATTTTTTTCCGTTAATTCATGGAATAAATTTAAAAATTTGGTTTCATTTTGAAGTACTGTCATATGCGGATGTTGATTGCCGAATACATTTTCAGAAACCGTTTTATTGTTTTCATAAACGTATGATATAAATAGTAAAAAATAGTAAACTTTCTAATTTTTTTACACAGTTGCAAATAGAAATATTGCAAAAATCCTTAGCAATCAACACCCACAATCTATTTTACTTTAAGGAAAAAAATACAGCTTTCTTTTTTTAACAAAAACAGCACAAAAATATGCTTAATAGTGAAGGTATGTTTTGGTTATTTAACATTGAAATTGGTACCAAATATCGTA
Organism: Philaenus spumarius; assembly: GCA_018207615.1. Lineage (NCBI taxonomy): Eukaryota > Metazoa > Arthropoda > Insecta > Hemiptera > Aphrophoridae > Philaenus > Philaenus spumarius. The sequence continues at coordinate 27,516 of JAGFPH010000800.1, forward strand.
GTTTTGAATGTGGAGAGCCGAGCCTTAAGTACCAAGTTTGAATTTTTTTCCGTACACAGTAAAAAATTCATAATTCAAATCGAATAGCAAGCCTACTTAGGACTACGAGTAACCATTCAAACAAAAATGTATTCAATTTATACGTTATGCATGAAATACATCAAGTTATATATCAATGTTTACAGGAAAAAACGTTCTACAACACGAATATTTTTTAAAAAGTTACCTTTTGATAGTAAAAAATCCCACATATCTTTTTCTGCAGAAATTTGTTTAACAAAATTTACTTTATCCATTTAGCGCTCTTACATTTAGCCCAAAGTATCTTTTGAAGCAATCGGAAATTTTGAGTGTCCCCTAAAAATGGGGGATTTTGGGGGCAACTCAAAAATTTTAAATGGGAAGTATGGTCATGTGATACCTCATTTTAAAGGTCGATTTAAGACTAGGAAAATAACACAAAGAAAATAAAAATCAAACCACCCAAAACAAAATGGCGGCCATAAACGTGTTGAAATAAATCGACATAAAGTTGCCAGTATCTCGAAAAGGAAGAGTTTTTAGACAAAATTTCAAGAGACTAAAAATTCATAGTGCTTGACTTAAAAAATTGCTTTCAAATCGACTTTGCAAATGTTATTTTTTACAAAATTTTCTAAGATGTAGGAGTCGACTTCAAATTTACTAAATCGATTTGGAAGAAATATTTTAGGTCAAGCACATTGAAATAAACATTTTTTGTTTCTTGAAATTTTGTCTAAAAACTCTTCCTTTTCGAGATATTAGCAATGTTATGTCGATTTATTTCAACACGTTTAGGGCCGCAATTTTGTTTTGGGTGGTCCGATTTTTATTTTCTTTGTGTCGTTTTCCTAGTCTTAAATAGACCTTTAAAATGAGGTATCACTTGACCATACTTCCCATTTAAAATTTTTGAGTTGCCCCCAAAATCCCCCATTTTTAGGGGACGCTCAAAATTTCCGATTGCTTCAAAAGATACTTCGGGCTAAGTTAGTATCGTTCCCAGAGGATATTTGTTTGTTTTAACAAACGCAAAAGTTAAAGGGGGGAAGTGGGACTTTTAAGACACCTGGTATGTATATATATATATTTTTTTTAAGGTCATTACTACTAAACTTTTAGTAGTAAGAATATGACTATACCCAAAAAGCTAATATACTTTAAAACATGATATCAGACGGCCAAATTGGTTCAATAGTTAAAAAAGTTATGAGATTTAAAAAAAAATATTTCTTGCCTAAAACAAACTAAAAAAACTCAAAAAGGTATGTAAAATGTATTTTTTTGGTCAATTCCTATAAGTGTAAACAATTTTTTAGGTTCTAATGGATGCAAAAAAAATGGTTCATAATTACAAAAGGCCTATTATAGAAAACCCCTATTTTCAGTAGGGAATCCCCTTAAGTCAAAGAACTAATTTAAGAAAAGTAAATGATATCCACATTCGGACAGTCCCAACCTTTAAAATGACATTCAGAATAATTTTCAGTTCACTATTACTCCAGTAATCTTGTCGAGCGTGTATTGCTCTTACGGGAGCTGAAATTCGAGATGTTGGCCGGGTATGCCGAGCCTTAACTAAAAACTTTCATTTATAACACAAAAAATTTCCGAAAAGCTCAAATTTATTATTCTGGGCGAATCTAATAAAACTTTGTACAGAGAAGTTTTCAGGCTGTTAGCGAATATGGTTTTTTTCTTCTCATTTTCCTCGATACACTTGAGTGTTTGAAGCGTCGAAGGATGCCCTCTGTAAAATAAAAAAATCCCTCTTTCATATTTATAAAACGTTTGCAAAATCCCAGCGAAACGAAAACGTCTCTAATAATTTTCTCTCCTAAATTTTTAACAATACCAGGTAAATAATCCACGTCATGTAGGCTATATTGAAACAATGTTGCGTGGAATTTGCGTTTAGTTTTTTTTTATGAATCCTTTGTTACCTATTATTTCAACTATTTCCGTGCTGGAAAAATATAGTTTTGCATCAATTTGCGTTCCGTCGAAGCTGTAGAATTGTAAATTGAAACTGCTGCGAGGCCGTGATGCGGGGGCAGTGAGTTATGTGTCGAAACACACGCCCCTCGACCACATTTTCCCGACGTTCTGTTTTTATACACCTCTCAGATTATCGAACATCGGATTACAAGCAAACTCTCCGCAATTATGTCGCGTCGAACGCAGTGTAGTCAAATCTGTAAGCTACGGTACTTCCTTTCCCTTTGGCCGTATTTGAAAAGAGTCGCTTCCATTTTAATCTGTTCTTTGTAGCTTTCGTGCGCCACGGCTTTCTAAATCCGATCAGGAGTTATGTTACCGGTTAAAAGAAACCAGCACCGCAGGCCTACTCCGAATCAAAAACCTAACCTAAAATCCAATATATGTAATAAATGTAGTCCGTGCGTACCGCTGTAACTCCGCAACGCGACCACCGCAGACCCTGCGGGTTAGTACGGTAGCCCTCCATCCCCCATCCACGAAGACGGGTTCGGTTTGGAACTGCAGGGGTCGGGTTCCGAGATACGGGGGTAAAAAGAACGCATCGCACCAATAATGGATTTCTTATAGGAATCGAGTGCCGGAATGTTCGAGACTGACCAGTACGTTCTCGATTCTAGAAGCTAGCCGAATATTCTAGAATGTTTTTAAATGTTCCAGAATGTTCTAAAAGCTTCCCCAATATTTCCAGAGTGTTCGAGAATGTTATAAAATCTTTTAGAAGGTTCGAGGATGTTCTAGAATGTTCCAGAATGTAATAGAATCTTCCAAAAGGTTCGATAATGTTCTAGAATGTTCCAGAATATTATAGAATCTTCCAGAAGGTTCGATAATGTTCTAGAATGTTTCAGATTGTTCCACAATGTCATATAATCTTCCAGAAGGTTCGAATATATTCTAGAATGTTCGAGAATGTTATAAAATATTTTAGAAGGTTCGAGGATGTTCTAGAATGTTCCAGAATGTTATAAAATCTTTTAGAAAGTTCGAGGATGTTCTAGAATGTTCCAGAATGTAATCAAATCTTCCAGAAGGTTCGATAATGGTCTAGAATGTTCCAGAATGTTACAGAATCTTCCAGAAGGTTCGATAATGTTCTAGGATGTTTAAGATTGTTCCATAATGTTATTTACTTCCAGAAGGTTCGAGGATATTCTAGAATGTTCCAGAATGTTATAAAATCTTTCAGAAGGTTCTAGAATGTTCCAGATTGTTCTAGAATGTTGTAGAATCCTCCAGAAGGTTCTAGAATGTTCCAGAATGTTATAGAATCTTCCAGAATGTTCTAGAAGCTTCTCAAATGTTTCCAGAATGTTCGAGAGTGTTACAGAATCGTCCAGAAGGTTCGAGGATATTCTAGAATGCTCCAGATTTTTCCTGAATGTTATAAAATCTTTCAGAAGGTTATAAAATGTTTCAGAATGTTATAGAAACCTCCAGAAGGTTCTAGAATGTTCCAGATTGTTCCAAAATGTTTTAGAATATGTCAGAAAGTTGGATAATGTTATAGAATGTTCCAGATTGTTCCGGAACGTTATAGAATCTTTCAGAAGGTCCGGTTGATGTTCTAGAATGTTTCAGACGGTGTTTGACCATCGAAGGGACGTCCTGTTACAGAACATTCTAGAATGTTCTAGAAACAGGAAACGGGCTATGAAGCTAGGGGCCTAAATCTCTTAAGTTTTAAGCGTTTACTCTTATGCTATATAAAGGAGGGGAAACATTTTTGCATTTCGATTATTTGCGTTTAAGGTGTGAAACATTTTTCCTAGGAAACATGTTAGGTGAAATGTACTCATAAATGTTTAATTCATCTCAAACAAACTGTCACAGTGTCACACAGCTGATCGTGTATGTAAGTTTTATAATGTGGCAAAGTTTATTATAATGTGAATTAATATTTTATACGTCCATTTTGAAATTAGGCAATAAGCAGTGCGATAGAATTTAAAATATTTGTTACTTGTAGAATAAAAATAGTTTTAATAATTTTTAATGTAAGTAAATTGTTGTACTTTACATATAGGCGTAACCAGCAGGGGGGTGTTTTCAACACCTATGCGAATGTCAAGCTACAGTAAATTATCAATATATTGCGGACATTATCTTTGGTCGAATTGGGCACTGGCACTTTATTTGATATACGTATGGCAGTACAGTGTATGGCCTGGAACACACACGGAGTTTTCGTCCGCCACGGAGTATTTGCCGTCGCCGTCTTAGCGGCAAGAAGGAGAGTATTAGAGCATACACATTGGTCGGAAAAATAAACGATCGGTTTATTTACCGCTGACGGTAGCCGTGCAGCCGCTCGCTGCCACTACAACCGACGGATTTTCCAGCGTCTCCGCCGAAACAATGGCGAACGTGGCCGAATGCACTCAGGTTTTCCTTATTTTAGTATTTTTTTCCGTAGAATACTATCTTGAAAAATGTTTCTTCTAGTTCCTCAAATCAGGAAACACAGTGTAGAATGCTCCGAAATCTTCTCTTCTTTTATTTATTGATCGGATGAACCCAATAACTGTATTTTTTGCTTCATTTTCAACCGGCGATGGAATAACAATAAAGCGAGAATTTCTCTCTGTTCGTATCAATAAAACATTAAAAGAAATATTACTTTACATAACACACTTCGTGAATGATGAACTAGTCACTTTAATGACTCTCGATGAGAATTTTAGACGGCGTCGGAAATTTTACCGCGTGCACACTTTAAATTTTATGAGCGGTAACTATTCCGCAACCGACAAAAAAAAACGTCGTGTGTGTTCCAGGCCTATGGGTTTAACGGCAGCGGAAAGACTTGGCGGGGGATGAGTCATGGTTACTATTCCAAATTATTCTAAAATGGGCCTGAGTCACAATTAAAAGTGGAAAAGTATACAAACCTAAATCATTTTAGAGAATACTTTTGGAAAGCCTAAAACGTGTTATTTTGCATTTTATTTATTTTTTATTTTCCATGCCCCCTCCCCCCCCCATGTTTTTGTAACCCCCTCCATACGGTCGTCCTGGTTACGCCTATGGTACTTTACGGTTGACAGTTCACCTGTTTCTGTAACAAATGTTTTTTTTATGCAATAAACAAATCTTATCTAATCTAAAAAAATATACAATATAGATTGTAAAATAAATATAATAACATGAAATGAAAATATTTTCTCGATTATTTGACGCATTCAGGATAAGGGTTTTGATTGGGTCTCAGTCTCTGAGCTAATCATGGAACCTGTGTAGTCCGACGAAGATCTAGTAGGCAACGGCAGGTACCACGGGTACCAACTTTAGGTACGATTTCGACGGGACCCACTATAAGTTACGGCCTAAATGTTTTTGGTAGTGTTTAAAATTATATTTATACCCGGCTAAGGTGAGGCTACAGTAGGAGCGGTGAGGGACAAACGATGTCGCACGACGACCAAGTTAATCAGTCTAGGCTTTGCTGCTTAGAAGTGGCTATGGTGGGAGAATTCTGGGATTCGCCATTCGTCGAAATCCAGAGCGATCGCTTGTCACTTGTTAGTCACTCCAAGGCCGTAGACGGGAAAAATTTTCGGGGGTTGTCAGGTCAGGACCGGGGATTTGAATTTAAACCCTTTTAACACGTTCACCGCCAAGGACGCACATGTGAGCTTGATACTGAACACTATGAGAAGCGGCCGACGCACAGTGCATCACACGAAAAACCCCTTATTGGGAGTACTTTCAATACACAATGTATTGCGTGCTACGCACGCCAACCCCCGTATTGGAAGAATTTTCAATACACAGAGCATTGCGTGCTTCGCACGCCAACCCCCGTATTGGGAGTGTTTTCAATACACAATGCATTGCGTGTTTTGTTAGAGTAAAGTATTTTTGTTTAACCTTCATAGTTTTCTTACTTAATAGATAAGATCAAGCTCACAAGAGAGTATGGCTGTAACCTACTGCATCCATGTGTATTGTACGTTGTAGTTTAAACAAGTAAATCTAAATATCAGTATGCATGCAATGCACAATGATGTAAAATAAAATATGTTGCTGGATCCTCTGTTGTGTTGTCTATTTTATAATTTAATTTGCACTTTGTAAACCTAGTATTAATTTTTACTACTAAATTTCGGGATTTCGGGGGGGGGGGGGTGGACTTGCTCTACACCAGGGGCTCTTTTTAGGCACTGTGCCATCTTCGACCACTGATGTGAGGCCACGCCTCCCCCCATACCACCAATCATATGCGGTTAATACAAGTAGTACAATCGAAATATGAAACTGAAGCTGGTTATAACATGAAAATATAGATAAATTCACACATAAAATTTTATATTACTACACATAACTTTATTTGAACATATTATTATCAAAACATATGAAATCAAAGAACTAAATACAAGTTTATTTGAGGTAATCTATGATCTATTTTAGGTTGGCATGTAATACCAGTAATTTTCACAACATTGATGAGAGGGCTGGCACTGTTTGTCCTTGACAATATTTTGAATATTTTATTTTTTTAACCCTATAAGAGTCAGGCCAATTACTGCTAGATATATCTCTAAGCGTCAGCCACTTTTACACTGCTTGAACACATTATCACTTAAACATCTATAAAATGTATCCTATTCATGTAAAGTGTACACTATTATACATTTTATTGTTCAGGAAAGTATAAAGAACACTGCTGTGTAGGTAAAATATTTTCTAAAAATTGTCTCTAACTTATTTTGCGTTTTGAACTGAAAACAAATTAAATTGGTAAACAAAAGTTTCAAAAGTAGGGCCGTTGGAAAAATAGAAAACAAATTTAATTTTAAATCCAAATCGTACAAAATGTAGAACAAAACTTTCTGTACATAAAACAATTAAAAAAAAAACTTTAAAAAAAATTATGTTTTGTGGTAAAATACCAAAAATGAGCAATTTGTAAAAAATTGCCTATACATATTGAAAACTCTATATAATTATATAATGTAGGTACCCTATTCAAGTAAAGTGTATAATAGTATATATTTTCTTGTTTAGAAAAGTATGGAAAACATTGCTATACAAATTAAATATTTTTTAAAAATATTCTGAAACTTTTTTGCCTCTCTGACGGTAAAATAAATAAATTTTTAAACCAAATTTTCAAAAGTAAAGGTTTTGGAAAAATAATAAAAATTATTTAATTATAAATACAAAATATACAGGTCTCGATCTATGCAATGACATAACTAACTTGTTTGTCAGACAATATTTAGTCTATGATATAATATAAGAGGAAAACCCCGTTTCTTTTTTGCTGTCACGAGTCAGACTAACGCTTTTGTCATGTTCTGAACTTTTGTGTATTTTTTTGTGAGATAGTTATAAGTCATAGTGTAATAAACAATATACCAAATTA
>JAGFPH010000800.1:56097-72251 GCA_018207615.1 Philaenus spumarius
AAACCAGTTTTTATGAGTTCCCCATTTCCCACCTACAGTAGAACTCGGTCCATTTTCCATCCATCTTCCTACCATCTTTTCCACGGTCTTCCGACCTGCCTGGATACGATAGCTTTACTCAAGTTCCTTCCTTGGTATTGTTCGCTACTCCAGTTTTGTTTGTTATTTAAAGCAAAAAGCACGGCGGACTAATATCATCGGATGAAATTAACTTTTTCCTTATTAGACAAACACCCATAGCCTTCTCCAGGACCTTGACCTTTTGTAGTTAGGAAAACTAAGCCCTTGCTACAAGGCGGACATCTACTCCTCCATCCTTTATCACATGGCTCGCTCATCAAAGTTTTTGAGTTTTTACGATTTTTGATAGCCTGTGTCCTTCGTATTGCTTACTATTGTGTCTAGATCTCCAATTCCATTTTCTTTTTCTGGATCAAATATTGATTCAACCATTTTAAATATAAATAGAACATAACATTTTTTTAAATCAACAAAAAAAGAACACATTTTTATGAAATATACAGTACAATTTAATCGTTTTAAAGAATTTTGTATACTTGATTTCCATAATTTACATTTCGAAGGGGCTGATTTTACATTTTTTAAATTTTACTAATATTTGACAGTTTCTCATCCTCTGTCAAATAACGAATCTAAACAGCACAACATTTAAAGCATCTTTCATTGTTGGGATGTTTTCCTCAACTACAGAATTGGTAAGAGCGTTTCTATACCAGTCTATCAGGTTCGAATCCGGCTGTTGAAGTTGGCTTTTGCCGGTTGTTATTCCACCCCCATCGTTCGTTAATCCATTGAGCACAAAATGAAAATATTAAGCAACAACAACAAAACTATTCCTCGACTTCTAACGAAGCTCTTGTTTCTTCTTCCACCTGAAATGAAATCTATAATAATTGGACAACAATATCTTGATCTTCTGGCTCAATATCTTGATCACTTAGTTGTGTACAATAATTAATGTGTTAATTTTCTTCTTTCGTAAAAATCTGCTACAAAAGGTGAATTTTCCAACTCTTCAACGTCTGCCAATGTCTGCTTGCATAACACAATTTTTAATAGTTTTATACCGGTTAGAAAAGTATAACAAAAGTCCGCAAGAAATAATGTGTGAACTGGTTTTTTATGTTAACATTTTATTTTCGTTATTTCATCGGTATTACCGCCAAGGATCACCCACATTTTGTTTTTATGACCGGATGAAATTTTATTGATGAAGTGCTACAACCGAAATTGTCACTATATCCGAAGTCATTTAGCTGTAAGAATCCGTACGACTCTAACTAGGTACAATGAACGTCCATCGCGCTATATTAAAAAAATTGGTCCAACCGAAGTCGTTATTAGCGAATTCTACTGTATACGAACATTATGCTGCTAGAATGTTTTGGAAATGAGCTACGCACGAGTTAAAACGCATATTTGTTGCATGAAGTTCCTTCACTTTGGCAGTTCCTGAAAGACTTCAACATCCTTTACTGTTACGCAAAGTATTTTGTTATGTATCTTGCAATGTATATTTTCTGCAAAGTGATTTTTGACTATATGAATTATTAGTAATATTGTTTGCTATCAAATGTGTAAGTTTTTCTCAAATTCTTTGACATTAGAAACTTTACATTGAATAAATATTCTGACGTACATAACCTACAAACGTCTATCGAGTTGCAAGTGATAGAACATTACAGTCGGAGGACGAATCCAAATCACGATGAAATTTTAGTTCTTTCTACAACAAAACTATCAAGTTACCTACACTGAATAAATCAAAAGCGAGCAAATTTAATCCTTTTCGTTGTTGATCAACCTCGTAATATATTCATGCTTTGGTGTACATACCTTGTGTTTTGTTCAACCATGCTAAATGTTTGTGTGTTTATGTCAATGTGTATGTGTTTATATGTTTTGCCTATAAAAATCCACGACGAGGAAATGAGATCAGTATTTTAAAATTAGTATAAAAGTTTGAAAATAAATACTTTAGCACTTGTAACATCAAAGAGTTTTAGAAATAGTGGTGTTTGGAAGTAAGCAATATTACTGAAAATACAATAACTTATATCTACTGCAGCTAAAAAATCAAAAATTTCCAAACAAATTAACTTGCTGAAGCTTAAGGTGTCGCAATTTTAAAATGGTATAAAATATCTGATTGTACCTATATTTTTGTCAGTAATATTTTATGGCAATATTGGTGTTCATATTTAAACAAAAGTTGTAATGAGCAACACTCTTGACTGTCATGGAGGATAATGTGGATTTTGGTTTACCAAAGAATTACAGCAGCTCAAGGTGTACCGGTACCTTTACAATAGCATTATTATCTACGGGCCTATAAATCAATAACATTCCGATTACCGAGGCTTTGCTGTACTAGGAGGATACATGTACGTGTATAGGCATATACCTACATGTCTTGAGAAAAGCAATTTGGTGCATCGTTCTGAGACACTGTTAATGTACTCGTTCCTCATCTGTGCATGTTGCAAACCCGATTTCTGTTCTGTGCTGGTAATAAACATAAAAATCGAAATATTGTTATTTACAATTCGCTAATATATTTTGTTTAATTTTGCAGCAAGCGTATCACGCGACAGCAGTAATCCGGAAGATGCAGCAGATGGCACTGAGCAGTGGCGCTGGCGCCAGTAACTTCAATACTCCCGGGTACAACGGAAATTGATCTTCCGTCTCGTCAGGATAATTGTCCCGATTGCACACTTCTATTCCCCTAATCTATTAGGCTAAATATTCGTACGTTTGTGTGTATATACATATGAACACGCACGCAAACAAACTCTTACTCATGTCTATAACATTTTGTTCGTCCCCCTCCATTATAAATCAATACGTTGATTGTATTTACTATCGCTATTTACTAAATGAATTTACTGTGACGCAGACGGAACACACGTTACGTGCGTATGTACATATGAAAGATGGTAAAGTCTGTAGACGATATGGATTTATCGGTATACTCATATCATGTAAGTTAGTCTAGAAAGTAATCTGTCTTTTAATAAGTCGATTAATTTGATTGGGTTTTTTTTAATTATTTGGTCGGTTAACCGAACGTTTTATTTTGCTTTTGTACATTGTTTTTATACTAAAAAGTCAAACTTATAGACCTATATCGACAGTCGCTGTTTTTTGAGTCTTTCACAACTGTCGTTAGATATAAATGTTTTATTATATTTACAAAATATTTTCATAAATTAAGTATATTTTTTCTAAATATCTTAAAAGTACAGGGAAGAGTAGATGCGGGGAAGGGCGAAAACCGTGAATGTTTGAATCGCAGATGCTTTAAATGTATATACAAATCGGTATTCTTAGATAGCCGAAGTAGATGTTAAAGCGGAGAGAGTGTGCGTACGTATGCGAGCATTGATTTACTCATATCATGACGAATGTGTGCTTGTCATACAGTGTCCACCATTGTTGTGAAAAATATATTTTACTTTAATTTCCTCTTAAATATATATTTTAAAATAATCTAGATATTAAGACTGTTGTGAATTCAACGTTTACTGTTCATAGACTTTATTGTTTATTGTTAGTAATGTAGACACCTCAAAACCCTGATTGCTTTTGGTGTTAAACATTTTTAGTTTCGATTATAAAATATTTCACTTATTTACTCTGTTGTACTTATTAATCATAAATAAGCTTCCGATAAAATACGTATAAGATATTGGGAAATGATTGTTCTCGTTCAGCCGGTACCGCTTCGCTTGACCAATAAACAAACTGAAACAATTTCAAGTATATTCGCTTGATTTTATCGCCGTTATAAATTTTATATCTTAATTTACTGGCTTTTATTTTTAAATTAAAGTTTCAAACATACACAGTTCAAACAATACGAGAACGTGTTACGTATAGGTAGATAGAAGTTTTGTACAAAGGTACTTGTTAAGACTAAATACATTCGGCAGCAATATGTATAAATAATTTTACTGTTGTATACGCATTTTAACCTGTTTAGTTATTGTTACGGCATAAACCATTTTCTGCACCGAACCGAATAGAATGATTCTTCGCTCGATAGATTTCAGTGTCTTGAAACTTTTATAAAAAATTACAAGTTGTAAGATGGCGTCCGTCGGGAAATTTTACGTTACTTTGAACTGTGGACAATAAACGCGTGGATAAATTTTTTGTTGAATTAACGGTTCGAACAGATCACCTGATTTTCTTCGCAGCACTTCATATTATTAGTAAGAAGGTTTTTACGTGAATTACGATTTGAGAAGAAAATCTATTTTTTTCTAATTCTGTCAGCAGTTCTCCAGGGCTTAACTGTTAAATTTAGCAGTCCTTAATTGTTAATGTAGCGGTTCTTAATTTTAATTGTTACTTTAAACGGTTCACAATTATTGTTATTGTAGCTGTGCTTAAATGTTACATGTAACAGTTGCCCAGTTATTTTTGTTACTTTAATTACGGCCAACTGTAGTAGTTCAGATTATCGTTAACTATAGCAGTTTTACAGTCTGTAAGTGTTACATGTAACAGCTTTTTCAGTTTATTATTGTTACTTTTAGCAGTTCTGCAGTTCTTGGAATACGGGTATAAATGTGGTGTAAATTAATCAAGTAGGCTGCACAGCCTAACATATTTTTGTTAATTGTTACTTGTAATCATTATCTGGTTATTATGTGTTAAATGTAACGGTTCTCCATTTATTGATTGTTACTTTTAGAAATTGTTAGATTATGGGTAAAAATTCAATGTCTCTGTGGTGTACAATTTTTTGTTTATACTCTTCAGCTGAGTTTTGTTTGATACCGCTATGAACATTACAGTTTTTGTTACTTTCAACGGTTATCCATATTGTAATTGTTGTTAATTGTAATAGTTGTTAAGTGTTGGATGCAACGACGCTTGACTGTTACTCTTTAACAGTTCTTACAGATGGTTGTAAATTAAATTTCTATAGTGGAGTAATTTTTCGTAACTAGGTCGAAAATATTTTCGGTTCAACTAGCAACTGTGTAGTTTTTAATAAATTTTATCTAATTCAAGACTGATTATTTTGACAGTTCTCGAGTTCTTAATCGTTACTCTTAGATTAAACATCTCTAGCGGTTGAAATTCTTTCGACGACTGAAAATATTTTTGACCATCTCAAAACACTATAGTTTTTTATTTACTTACCATAATTTACTTGATCCTAGAACTGGTTATTAATATCCTTCAAAACTTAATGTGGCGTTTAATTTTATTCAGGAAAGCCAGTAGATAATATGAAATTATTTGTTTTATAATAACCTACGCTAACAATTTTACAATTTTTTTTTCAAATAAAATAAAATACAAAAATAAGATCACAACATCATAGAGGCCTTGTCAACTAGAAAAACGTCTAGAAAGATCAAATCAATCATTGATTAAGTAACCTATTATCTGAACTGAATGTATATTAATCTATAATAATATAAATAAATATAATAAGTTAAATAAAAATAACATTTTATTTTATAGTAGTATATAGTTTACCTGTTCAATAACAAATAAAAATAATTTCCATAATGCCTTGCGACTGCTTAGTAATAATGTTTATGCTAGATTACTTATGTCAAGCAGTCTTGCAGTTTGTAATTTTTGTTCCAATATAACATAACAATGGCAGAACATTCCCATACAAACATTAGTACACATTACACAGAGATGAATAATCATAAAAATTTCGTACTGCAGTACACGTCAAAAGTAATATAAAATTAATAATTAGATTATGTGGCCACATCCTACCATAGAACTCTATTATTACACCTGGAACGCTCGGGCTATGTTCAAGAAAACGGTCTTTACCCCCACCCCTTGGTAGTCACTCACAGCCGCTCAGTGGATTTCAGCATTGTGCGCCCTATCGTTTACACGCATTCGCGCCTCACCAGATTTATGTAATTAGAATAAAATTTATATATTGTTTATCTGCATGAATTACGGAATCTAACACTATAAACTTCTTGTAGTTTGGTAATTTATTTGATTTGTAGTAGTGAAAAATATTTAGTGCTTTAAAAGTGTGACACAAAAAAGTCACTTAGCGTAAACGTTTTTTTGTTTTTTGGGTTAAAAAGAAACTTCCAGCGTAAAAGTTTTAGATAATTAGTTGATCCACAATTTTTATCCCAAACATTTTTTTATAAAATTATTTATTTGTTCTGTTAGAGGTGGTAACGATGTCGCACTACTCGGTTCAGTCCTCAGAGCTTCAGTGAACTGACGTGAAGCTTTGTTGTATAACACAGATTTGATTGTATTAACAAGATATGATTTATTATTATTTTACAGGCAGGAAGTGGTCTATGGTAGCTACTGTTGCTTTTATTTTGGAAATAGATATTTGTTTCATTTCCGCTGTTTTTAATTAATAAACTGAATCACAAGTGGAACCAACATATAGCATGTAAAATGACACAGGGAAGAGGTTAATATTCAAAATGAATTTAAAACCCAGTTTTAAATATTTTATTATAATATAAGATTAAACAGTTGTTCATAGGAACCTTATGTGTTATTATATTAAACAAAATTAACTTATTTAATTTCTGCCTTAGGCCCGTTGACGCTGTATTTTAATCCATGGATTGAGTCCGGACTAAATCATGGCATCGTATTTTGAAAAAATAAATAAATGTTTTTTACTAGTTGAAACTCATGTCGATCATCACCAGGGGAGGTGATCGGATGTGAACAAAAAATGTTGCCACCGAAGTAATTTACAGCACCGTTTACAAAATGAGGAATATCGCAAACTTTACGCGACGGCGGTGGTGGCGATATCGAAAGCGCGCGTTTAACCTTTAAATGTGAGAAAACCGAAGACCGTATAAAAAAAGGTTTTTAAATAAAAGTTTTTAATCAACTCATTTCCATCATTTTTCTAGCTTGAACTTTGTTTCTATCCCAAAAATAAAAAAAGTTTATGCTTCCAGGCTACTTCCTAGGTGATCAGAATCATACATATGTTGGGACATCTAAAACGAAACGGCCAAATCGGATTTCTTACGTTTGCCAGGTTATATGAATGAATTAATTTTTATTTTCCCTTTAAGAATACAATCGGTTATACAAATATATACATATAAACATTTATATAAAATTATATACATAACATAATATCTACTTATATCCTACTATACATAAGTGTTTTTAATTGTTTAATACAGTTTAATTAAATACATAACATGTACAATAATTTATATGAAATACCAACCGAATAAAAAAAAAATTAAATTAAGCAACCCCGTTGGCAAAATCAGTTTTTGGGTTTACCTTCAAAAAATTGCAACAAAAATAAGAGCAAGAGACTGCCCTAACCTAACCTCGTAACTTAAAAAGTGATTTTAAACTGTTTATAACTCGATTCTACCCAGAGTAATCCTCCTCCCCAATATATAAGTAACATTGCCTTCTTCCCTTAATTCAATAAATTATGTTAAGCGGTCGAAGATGTCCTCGACAATATCACTCTGTAACTACCAATTTTCAATTTTTCTCGAAAATTGTTTGGTTCCATGAATTTGTTTTATATCTATTGGTATGGAATTAAAAAACTTTGGTGCGTGGTGCAAGCAGGTTTTTTGATAAAAAGTCAGCCTAGATTTTGGTAAAATGCAGAACTTTTCCCTACGTGAAGATACCATTGAGGATTTGACCACAGCCACTTTGTTTATAAATACCATCTTCAATACCGTCCTGACATAAACTCTACGAAGAGATAATATACCCAAGTGTCTGAATAATGTCTCAGAGCTATCGGTTCTTGTTCTGGAAAGCATTTATTTGATTATGTGTTTTTGTGATACTATGACGGGCATTAGTGTGGATAGGTATGTACCACCCCAAACCGACACGACGTAACTCAACTTGGAATGAACAAGTTAGTGCAAAGTATATAATCTTTAATAATTCATAATCACAAACTGATCTTATGGAATACATTTACTTTAATATTGTCAATAATTTGAATTCCTTGACATGGCACTTCCAACTGACTCTACAATCCAAAGTAACCCCAAGGTATTTAAAAATTACATCTATTTTCTCTTTTACATGACAACGAATGTTACTGAACTCAGATATGGTCGGTTGTTGCAGGGCCGTTTTTAACCTCACTAGCGCCCTAGGCACTTCAAACAATTGCGCCCCTCATACCTGATTTATACGGGGAGGGGGGGTTGAGGGGGAGGTATGGAATACTAATCAAATAATAGGGGGTCTAAAAAACCCAGCAGAGCATTTCTTTTTGAGTTCTTGATTTGCTAGTTTTGGTTCGGGAGGGAATTTCCCTTAACTTTCTTTCTTTCCGTTGGCTCTTATCATTACTATTCTTTTGATTTTGTTGGAGAGTCAGAGAGTCTTACCATTATCCACCACCTATGGACCCGCCGCGTCCCGGACTGGCAACCGGCAGCCGTAAGGAGTTTCATGGCCTAAACATTCTTCTTCATAAATTATCAGTTACCTTACGGCATCATTTTCCGCCTTCTTTATTTTTTTCGTATTCAAAATATGGCGCCCCAAATCCTTTGCGCCCCTAGGCACGTGCCTAGCGTGCCTATTCGGAAAAGCGGCCCTGGGTTGTTGATCTGTTTAGCTGACCACAGTTGATACTACTGTATATTAGAATCCCGGTAATTCAGTTTTATTATAACCAGACTAAATCCATATGTTAAAAATCTATTCTTTAAGTTAAGATATAAACAATTTTCCTTTCATACTCCCAAGTTTTCCATACCCATTCTTAGTTCTGAGTTGAAAGTCTAGTTACACGTACGCTAGTTAACAGTAATAAACTTTCATGAAACTATAACCTTTAAACAAAACAATATCAACTACAAAAACACTCAAGCTGATGAACCATATTACCCAACAATAACAAAACATAAACGAAAAACATGGATAAATTTCCTTCAAAGATAAGAAACCCTAAAGCAACATGTTCGATGGTGATTAGATTTATTTGTGTTTTCAGCAAACTAGGATATCACCGAAAATATTAAATCCTATAAAATACGACACTGAGAATCATCACAAGAGATATCACCAAATGTAACATTTACCATAACCTCACCAATATCTGGAAATTAGCCCCACTTCTCAGAAAAAATTCATAAAATACGTTTTTATAGCTCAGGAATATTATGTCTTTTAGGTATGCGGGTCCTGGGCCCCTATGCCCCACTCTCTCTTATCTGATGCGCAGACAGAGAATCACAACCTTCTCTCACTGTCCAGAACAAATAGACTGCCATCGTTGGACAGTACTCTTAATTTAGTAGTGTCTCTGACTAATTGCTCATCTTCCCAGTCCCTATAAAAACTTGCTTGGCATTAGATGTCCAATGGCCGTATGGCAAATGGTGATATGAACAGAGGGTGGCATGCAGTATCCTTTGCTATTTCATCGGCCTTTTCATTCCCATTCTCTAGAGGTAAAAATGTTAAATATAATGAAATTAAATTCAAAATTTCAATTTGTTTGTTGTGAATCAAATGAATTGAGAATGAGAAGGGGAGAGTGTGTGTGAGAGAGAGAGGTCTATATATATTTTCAGCTAGAGTATTCGAGCATATATAAGTTAAAATATTCTTTTCATAAATAAACCATTTTTTATTTTTAAATCACTAATTATTACACGTACTAATGATTTGATTTATTTCAATTAACTGTATCAGAACTAAATGTATGAAATCATTCATACTGAAACATTAAAGTATATAAAAAACCTATAAAAGTATATAAAAAAAAATTAATTATAAAAAACCTATCCATAAGTCACCTATTATTAATACAATGTTACCGCTTAAACATTGCTTATCTTCACTTTAGTTATAGAGCGGAAGGGAATGCTTTTACTTTCTCCCCCTATACTTAGTATATGGAGAAAGTATTTTTTTCGTCCAAATTTTTGAATTTGAATTTCTAGTGGAATTATCTGTTTTGGTGCTCCATGAACCCCAAAAAATTGTTTAGTGGAATTATCTGTGTTGGTGCTCTCTGAACCGAAAAATATTTTTAGTAGCATTATTTGTTTTGGTGCTCCCTGAATCCAAAAAAGTGTTTTTTTTTTTGTGATGTCTGTTAGGATGTGGACAGAGCTGGAGACCGTACCAACGATCCGATTTTGATGAAATTTGGTACGTAGGTGTAGCTCTGGAATATATCCAGACGTTTTTTCATTTTTTCAAATTTTGGATTTTTAAGGGGTTTTACCCCCCCCCCCCCCCAAAATGGCAAAAAAAACGAGAAAAATCAAAATTTCTCAAAAACTGCTCTAACGATTTTGATAAAATTTGTCTAATTTGTAGCCCTTAATTTACCCTACCATATGCAAAAAACCGCATATTTCTAAAAATGCTCGTTTAGATAATAATAATAACTGATTTTTTTGGGGTTTTTGGCCAAAAATGGGGTTGTTTTTCAAAATTTTTCAAAACGTTTTTCGTGCATCTATACAGGCCTAATTGACATGTTTGGTGCAAATTTGTTCGAAATCGGTCGAATAGTTTCAATAATAATATAATATGGATGTGTGTTACATACATCTAATATTTTCCATGGTATGTCCTACTTTTGCAATTATAAATAACCACCTCCTATGCTACTCTTGGAAGGTATAAAGTTTCAACTGGGAGAAAGTATGCGGCAGTTATCTGGTACCAGTTTATTCGTTTCTGTTTTTCTGATTGGAAATTAATAAACTAACGTAAAATGTTAAATTAAAACTAATGAGACAGTACTAAACATCTTTTATATACTCACCTGATACTTCAACTTCAGGTACTTTATAAGAAAAGAAACTGTCAATAACTGCATTTGTTCTTTTTAACTCTTCATCTTGTTCCTGTTTTCTTTTTCTTTTAGCAGCACCAATCAATGGTTTATTACTCTTACTCATTTCCAGATTTCAGTAAAAGAAAACACAATAAAACACTAATAACAAAAATTGTAAAGTAAACTTTGGAAAGGCTAGACTAGAAGTGTAGTCAAACAATATGTCTCAAGTGAGTGCAACGTGTGATGCTGACAGGCTGGTCACGTGATCAGTCATCTGTGTCTGTTGTGACCAGTGTTGCCAATGCAATTTAGACATATTTACTTTTAACTAACAAAAATAAAACACTCTCAAAAAACCTCTGCCTACTGTCCTTAGCTAATATTGAACTTTGCAATTTTATTTTTGCTTTCTATGGGCCAGACTGGCACTGCTCATTGGTAGATGTGAATGAAGGAATGAGATGCAAATTCCGACAGTATTGAACAATAAAATATATTGTTGGAGTACAACTAAAACATTCTCTATTTTAGTAGAGAATTGTTTTGAAAGAAATTTAAATTTGATTCCGGATTAATGGTCCCGAATCTTTGGGATTCTACTGTACCGAGGTGTCAGCGAACTGAACATCGATGCGCACAACAACTTCCAAACAATGAAATAGTGGCTGAGAAGCTTTGTCAACTTCACAACATATTCGTTGCTCAGCGACTATTACCAGTTCTAGGATTAAAGTTTTTTTTATAGAAATACAACTGAAAGTTTAGCTAAACAATCTTTAAGCTTGAGTAAAATACAATGTTACCTATCCTTAGCTAATATTATAAGTTTATGTCAAGACAAACTGGCGGTCACCACATGTGCTTCAGATTCAGAACTCATGTAAATATTACCAAAACCCATGACCTGTTAAATAGGATTGCTGTTACTTTTACCACAGCTTCCTTCCCGTCTTGAATTATTCCTCTTTGAAAATAGAAGCTTCTTGTCTTCCATCCGTCCATTTCCATACAAAATAACTTTCCCTTCTCCTATGTATCCTCCACGTGAAACTGCATTTTTATACCTTCTTACTGATTTCTTTTACGTAAAATAAGAAAGAAATGTTCACTGTCTCACATCCTTCTGCAATTGTATTTCATAACAAAGGGCGTCGTCTTTTATCCACCGCTGTTAAAATAACTGTATGCATATTTTATCTCGATTATGTGTTAACTTTGACGTATGAACGTTTAGCTTAATCTTCTGTCCGTGTTTAATATTAATCTGTGATGTTGTCACAGAGTATCACATTATGCTATTGTTGTTTTAAAATAGGAACATTAAGAATTTAATCCTTTCCCGCACTGAGCGTTTAGACCACCTATGTGAACAGTTTAGGGAAGATATTTTTTATGTAGTATTGTTTGAGAATGGTTAGTATTTATTACTAATGTTTAGGTCCGAATTTGGAGGTAAAAGCTTCATTATGTCAAACAGCATCCTATGAACTATGGTACTACGTCTAACGATGATATAGTACAATATCTGAGGCAATATTGTAGTATGTTATCCGTAAAAATGCTCTTGTACGATAACTGAGGAATTGGTGTAGAGCGAAATTTACAGAAATAACTTGCTACAATATCTGAGAGCATAAAGTAGTTTTATATTTACTGGAATAACGTATTACAATGTATGCACGAACGACGTAGCACGATATCAGCAGGGGTGACTTAGGGAATGATGTCTGAGGGTTTGATATAGTATGATATCTACAGGAATATCTGAGTTGATGGGATGGTACATTGTCTGCAGGAACGACTTAGATTTCTGACTTAGATATCTCAGGGAATGTTGTAATGCAATATCTGCTTGAATATCTTAGTACAATAACAGGTATGACTTAGTATGATATCTGAGGGAATAATGTAGTACATTATCCGAGGGATTGATGTAGCATAATATCTGAGGGATTGACGTAGTATGATATCTGCAGAAATGACTTAGTGTAATATCTGACGGAATGCTATAGTACAATATCTTCTTGAATAACTTTGTATATCTGAGGGAATAATGTAGTACTATATCCGAGGGATTAACATAGCACAATATCTGAGGCATAATGTAGTACAATATCTGAGGGAATGATGCAGTACGATATCTGAGGGAATAATGTAGTACTATATCCGAGGGATTGACATAGCACAATATCTGAGGCATAATGTAGTAAAATATCTGAGGGAATGATGCAGTACGATATCTGAGGCAATAACGTAGTACAATATATGAAGGATTGACGTAGTACGATATCTGCAGAAATTACTTAGTGTTATATCTGAGGGAATACAATATCTGTTTGAATAACTTAGTACAATAACAGGTATGACTTAGTAGTATGATATCTGAGGGAATAATGTAGTACTATATCCGAGGGATTGGCATAGCACAATATCTGAGGCAGTAATGTAGTACAATATCTGAGGTAATGATGCAGTACGATATCTGAGGCAATAACGTAGTACAATATCTGAAGGATTGAATACGATATCTGCAGAAATTACTTAGTGTAATATCCGAGGGAATGCTATAATACAATATCTGAGGGAATGTAGTATGATAAGTGCAGGATAAAGTACTCTGTGGCCATTTTTTTCAACCACAGCGTGAGCTGTAACTACTCCTAGAATTGGCACTATTGATTAGCTCTGTTTTAGGTTGGTAATTTAGATAATTTTGCTTCAAACTTGCATGAACAGAAAACGTATTTATCAGTATCAAACTTTATCCACCAAACATCTACACAACTTTAATATTAACTCAAATACAGTTATTAGATCGTCAATTATGTTTTAACTTATACTAAAACATTATATGTTCCTGAAAACCGGCTGTGTACTCATGAGCAGATGCTGCAGCCTATCTTGATGAATTAAAACAAAAATGGATAAGTACGGATGATAGGAGTTCACAATGGAAAAGAAACTGAGGCCGCAGAAACGTTAGATAGTTTTAATGATGAATCAAGTGAGCTGAAACAATCAAGCTAACTGTTGATGCAGCTTTTTATATATGTTACTCCACTCCCTGTCCTCCGTTAGTACTATAAGTAAGGGCCTATAATAATGGGCCTGATTATCTTAATAATGAAATAAATAGTAAGCCTGCTGATAAAAACATTTAAAATTTCACTGGAATAAAAATTTAAAAAAATTAAATTAATCATTAACTTTGCTATGTGCTAATCTACACAACCATGGTACACAATCATATGTTCAACTGTTACAAAAATCCTGTTTGAATAAATTAATGGTAGTATATTAACATTTTTCTAAATTAAAGATATATGGGGCCCACAGACGATCAACTTGGTCACCAACCTTGTTGCCAACACGCCATGTTGATGAAAATGTTGAACATCTGTGGGCAGGTTGGTGGTTTATGTTCCATGTTGCCGACAATGTTAGAATTAGAATTGCCTTTATTTATTGTGGGGCGAGGTTAGAACCAGGGCCGGATTTCCCAATAGGCCCGGGCCTATGGGCGCAAGCTCCCAGGGGGCGCACGGCCGAGAGAAAAAAATATTTAAACAAATATCTAGAAATAAAAATAAATAGCCATTACTTAGCATATTTTTTGAATTGATTACAAAAAATCATTCTGATTTTGAAGTTCATTGGAACAAATAATTATTGGTAAAGTTAAACTATTTTTACTTTACATCACAGTTTTTGTGTCACGTTATCAAAATACTTCATGTAAGCTGTGTTTCTAAGATTAAACCTATTTTATAATGTATTATAGTGTTTTTTAATTATTTGTCCAAATGACTCAATTGAACAAAACCTAAGTTATTAACATAGCAATGGCCATTCTTTGTTGCGGGAATGCTCTGCGGGTTGGATCGTTTTGTTTCGGCCCCACAAACGTGAGCTCACTATTTAATACAGAGATTTACTAAAAGTGTTTTAAGACGGCATTTTTTTAAGCCCAGAACCAAGTAAATTACTCAAAAAACTTGCAATGATAAAATTGCATCGTAAAGTGGTGTTTAAGTAATTAACATATAGGCCTGATATAATTTTTTAATAAAGGTTTTTGGGGAAGTAACTTTAACCAGACTAGGGGGCGGAAAAAATTATTGGGCCTAGGGGCGCCAAAAAGCTAAATCCGGCCCTGGTTAGAATAAAACTGTCCAGTCCTTTTTACCACCTAACCCCATTACATAATCAATTACATTACATAGCCTACATGAAAAATTATAACAGTAAAAAAACAACAACAAAATAATAATAATATGAAAAGAATATTAATAACAGAAAACTAAATTAGAAATTAATATTATAACATTGAACTAAGATACATTGAACAATTTTTAAAAGAAAACAAGAAAAAACAAACTAACAAAAACTGATATTTTAAATGAACAGTTAGCTGGACTTTACATTTTAAAACACAAATGATCAACTATACAAAATTATATACATGCATAAACATTCATTCACAAAACACAAACGCACATTCATACATAATACATGTAATAATGTCGAGGTAAGGCCAAATAGGTTTGATATTTGGTGGGCGGAGCCTGATGTTGGCGACCAACTTGATCGTCTGTGGGCCCTATTAAATACGTTAAATCCTTAACTTGAGTAACTATTCCACAACCTACTACACGACACCAGTTAGTTAACAGTGTGTGATATGCATTAGTGATAATAAACGTAGTCCATAAAGTTTACGTAAAGTGGGTCGTGGTCGCTGTAAGTTGCAGGTGTGCACTTCTTCGCTCGCCTTTTTTTCTGAGCGGACAAGGCGCGTTTTCACATGACCAGTGAGGGCTTGCCACAACCCACATTGTGCAAACTGGTGTTATCGTTACGATTAGAAAAACTGTTTTTTTTTTTTTTTTTATTATCAACTGCTTTCTCATACTACGGAACTGGATGGTGAATCTATAGTAGGAAATGATTGAATGCAATATCTGAGAAAATGACATACTACAATACGTATGGGAATGATTGAATGCAATATCTGAGATAATGACATACTACAATATTTATGGGAATGATTGAATGCAATATCTGAGAAAATTACATACTACAATACGTATGGGAATGATTGAATGCAATATTTGAGAAAACGACATACTACAATACTTATGGGAATGATTGAATGCAATATCTGAAAAAATGACATACTACAATACTTATTTATGGGAATGATTCAGTGCAATATCTGAGAAAATTACGTAATACCATATCTATGGGAATGATTCAGTATAATGTCTGCAAGAACTACGTAGTACGATATCTGGGAGAATGATTCAGTACTGTACCTATGACAATTACGTAGTACGATATC
>JAGFPH010000800.1:73110-90886 GCA_018207615.1 Philaenus spumarius
TGCGTGCTTATTGGGAGTATTTTCAATACAAAATGCATTGCGTGCTTCGCACGCCAACACCCGTACTGGGAGCTAGGGGGGACCTCTCTGCCCATAGGTATGGGCGCCCATGGCTGAACGCTTGATGCTAAAAATGATTTAACTCGATGAATTAAATATAATACAGTCCGAGCTTGAAAACTTTGTACTTGAAAACTATAAACAGACATCCATTTTTTTAACTTGAGTCTTCTCACCAGGGATGTAAATGTGGGGAACCAATAAGTCTATTTTTAATTTACAAGTACATTGTATACTGTACGATATTTACATTTTTAATAACTACATGTTTTAAAATTACAATGTTTTTATAATGGTTTAGATTAAATGATATTAAAAATAATAATTATCGTCAGGTAGTAAGGAAATATGGAAATAACAGATTTTAAATACTATGGATCCTTATTTCTAATGCTTAAGAGTTTGTTATTCTCATAAATCATGTTTATATTAACTCTTAAAGCTTTATTCATTTTATTTTCTGTAATTATTGTTATTTTTATTTATGTAACTGTTTATATTTTATGTAACAATGATATGTATTAACATTATGTTATAATATAAAGAAATATTTAAGTTACTTCATTCTTATTTACCTGAGACTTTTTCTAATTAAATATATAAAATTGTATGACAGCATTTCTTTCATTTTTTTCATAGTTGGGTAGAACTGTAAATGTACTGAATTAGGGAAGACGCAGGATCTTGTACACACTACTGCGTCTAATCCCAGCCAGACTCTTCAAGACGCAACTAGACGCAGCTCTCTGCGTCTTCAGGTACAACACAAAATCGGATATGCGTCTAGAAACAGGGTTGCGAGGCATTGAGGATATCGGAGTCGCATGGGCCTGTACACACTACTGCGCCTTTGGATGCGACCGTAGGAACATCGCGCCGAAAAATTCCCACCAAGCCATCATCGATTAGCTGATCTAGTTCAGTCGCACTTTGTAGTTTACGTTGGAAACATGTCGGAAAACGTAAATGTACCGGTTGTCGAAAATGAACCAAATTGGAGACATCCTGTAAAATTACAGAACTTTTCTCATCACTTTTTAAAATCTTCAAACAGATTATGAAAGAGTCCTTTCGTTCTCCTTCCCAACGAAAACTCGTCCGAATGCACACTCCTTTTTTTTCTCCGTTTTTTCCTAATCAATATGAGCGTAAGTAATAGATCCTCCTCAGGTGATGATATCTCAACCACAAATGCGAGTGCAAGATGACATTTGGCAGGCGTCACTCTCCACCACTCCCCACCAAAATACAAAAATCGCACACCACAATGTCTCAGCTGCATGGGGTTGCAACAGCCAAGATGCGTAGTGTGTACAGGCACTAAGACTCAGCTTTAAAGGCATAAATATATAAATATTGATATCCACCATTACTGATATTTTTTTGTGTACAACCCACAATCCTCTTGCATACCCCTAGGGGTATGCGTACCACAGGTTGGGAACCACTGGTATAGCTAATTAATACATAAGTACGAAAAATAAAATGAGTCACCTTCATCTTAAAAGAGGAAAACAAGCCAACAAACACTTTCTTTCCCAAAACCATAAACATCTTTTTTTATTTATATATACAATTAATTACAACTAGTCAAGGACTATGTAGCAATATTTTTCTGACATTACAGGCTGTGTGGTGAAAATACGTCCAGTGTCGCACTTCACAATGCAATATACACATTGATAATGTGTAGTTCAATTAAACATCTAGAAGAAATATTCTATTATCTAAGAAGGACTGGAAGAGGAAGTACAATTAAAAATGTTATTGTTCTGTGCATTTCAGAATAATGTCCTCTGTTTATCCACTGTTGAGTAAATACAACTATAGGCCTTTGAAATGTTTAAGGTATAGCGTACTTACAATTTAAAAGACTATTTATTGGTAAACGACGAAAAACTG
Organism: Philaenus spumarius; assembly: GCA_018207615.1. Classification (NCBI taxonomy): domain Eukaryota; kingdom Metazoa; phylum Arthropoda; class Insecta; order Hemiptera; family Aphrophoridae; genus Philaenus; species Philaenus spumarius. Next base: position 75,073 of record JAGFPH010000800.1, read on the forward strand.
TTGTTGAAAATCTGTTTGCTTGACAAATACCAGTGGCTAAGGCTGTAAGTATGGTTTAAATTCAACGTTTTATTATTAAAAATTCAACTTGAAAGGACATTTTTTAAATAATTTACAGCTTCTAATGTAAAAAAGTTAAATGGTCGTTACTTTGAAATTAAATCTATATCGAAAAACCTTAGCTGAATAGCTTGCTTATATTTTGTTGAGGCTTACTGCATGATGTGCCCACATTTTTCATAAAGGCCATATTGAAACCAAGGTAATATTAAACCATTACACTAAGTTTAAAGCGTACAGTTTAACCTAAAGAAATCTTACATTTCTGTTCTTGAAAACATTAACCCTTAGTTAGTCGCTAGGCGGGGATTTACCCGCATTCTCAGAAAAACTGAAATAAAGCTGTAACTGTTCAATGTTGACAAACAATGTTCCAGGTATCTTTCTTCTGACCTTTTTCAAGTAGGTGTGTGCCACCCTTGCTTAATTTTAACGAATCATCAGTCTGTGATAAGCTGCGAAAGTGAACGATCCCATCAGTGCGAGTCTCTTGCCGCTAGCGCGCTTTTGTGCTGTAAGAGCTTTGGGGGTTTCCCCACTAGCGTCCCAAAATTAAGTGAAAGTTTTTCGTAATTTCTTGTTATTGTTTAGGTTAGTACGACTTAACACAACTTTGCTCTGTGTTGCCAACTATGTTCAGCTGCGATTTTTTTATTTTCCAAATGGTACATTCTCTATGTAACTAGACCTATAACATTCATCAGCTCTTTCATTTTGTACTTTTTATAGTCAAATTTCCATACAAAAAATGAGCTATTGCAGTGACCCTTATGGTGAGACCTAAGGTCAGGAGTGGCAAATGAGCACCGATCGTGGTCCTCAGAACACGTTTTGGGGTGTCAAGCACGTTTTTTTGACCGGAAGTAACTATTTTTTTATATTTTTCTTATGACAGTGAAACATTTTTAGAGTATTGTATTAAAAATACATGTATGATATTATTCTGCACATTTTGGTTTTTTGTACGACCTTATAGCTCGCTTGGTTCCCCCAAAATCGATCAAAACGTAAAATACAATAAATGTACCCGGTTAAAATCCACGTGGTGGGGGGGGGGGAGTTTACCATGGGCCCAATGGCCAAGTTTTTAACCCTATCAGTTTTGAATCAAAATTGAACCATACCAAATTTTAAATACTGCAAAATAGCGACAGAAATTCTGGAAAATGAAAGTGCGGGGATTTTGCCGCTGGCGCCTACTGACGTTAGTCCTAGGGGTGCGCCTAACTAAGGGTTAATTACTTAACACCACTCATTGTTACTTTTCTCGCATAACCTTAATTGAATTTAAAGAGTTTATATTGTGAGTGATTAATGAGAATAATGTGTGAAAAATGTTTTTGAATGAGTACAACTAGGATGTACATTTTGGTGTTGACAGTCATCATCAAACGTTTCTAAGATAATTTTTGTCTAGAAGTGACTAAAGATTGTAAAATAAAGTATTTTTTAAAAATTATTATCAATGCGGACAATCGGTTTAGTCATTATTGCCTGTGATTTCAAAGAAGGTAAAATTTATACGGAGCAATCCTATCGTAAACATTAATCTGTAACATGAAGAGATATGCTAAAATCGATAATTATGTGTTGCTAGGCCCCCACTTGTGCCCTTCGCCCTTGTCAACTCCGGAGCTATCAGGATGCCCTCCGAGCTTAAAAGATGGTGCGAAGGTCCGCGGGAAAAGAAAATCTTTCTTTTTAATTAGTACGGACTCTTTTATTTTACTTTGAAGAGTAATTCAACCCTTATTTATCTATACACAAACAGAACTATAAACACAAACCCTACTGGTTCTTCTTATTTACGTTATAGGATCACCTTAGGGTACGGAAAAGAACCACCATGATCTAGTCAGCGAGCCTCTCCCAAGAGACTCCGATTGCATCCTGGTCAACTGATCCCCTCAGGATATGCCGTAGATGCTTGTTCTGCAGTTCTTACACGTAGTCCAACTTGCATTCTGAATCTAGTGCGTTTTGTGAATGATGGCCAACTAGTATTATGAAGGATTGATGTCTTTGTATAACCATGTATACATCCCTGCCCACTGGGTCACAAACATGTACCGGTAATGCAACAAAACTTATTAACTTTTTCATAATACATTTAGGTGCAAAAGAAAGTAAGACACTTAATTATTCTTGAGTATTTATAATTTATTTAGTTTAAAACTTAAAAATCTCAATAACTGATTAAATATAACTGAGTAAAAATCAATGAATTACATATGCTAAAATTTATAGTATGTATTAATAAAAAATTTAAAACAATTTTAATGAAATTTGAAATCATAAAAGAAGGTCTCTTTGTACGTTTTACCTATTTTTTACAATTTAATATCTTACATTACCTCCTCGAACTCTGATGAGAGCTTTCAGTCTTCTTGGCATGCTGCCAGCATGTTATGGATGACTAGTTCCTCAATATTCTTCCATTCTACCAGGAAGTGCTTGTTGAAACTGTAACAAGGCTTGTGCTATCCATGATGATTTCGAGTTGCTCTACGAATCTGGTCCTACAATGTGATCAAGTGGGTTCGGATCGGGACTGTGCGCTGGCCACTCCATTGCATTAATTGGCACCTCCCTAAGGCCCTGTTTATGCACGAGTGGTTACCTGCCGCGGTTGTATAATTACATTGAGTTAAATGAGTCTGTTTATGGAAGCGGGAGCGGTTACTCAAATCGCAGTGTGTAAATACAGCAGCTTGGAATTATGAATTCTTGCATTCTTGCACTATCTCCATCATACTATTAGTCTGCTACATCGGTCAACCGCTTGCAGAAACGGTAAAGCGGACGACCGATGAGGTCATCCGGGGCGGGTTACCGCTCCTGGATTAACGGAGCCTAAAATAGTCTTATACCGTTCGACCTGTGTAAAACCGGGTATTGTCGTCCACCAGGAGCGAAGTAAGACATTTTTTGGGGGTTGGATGAGTACAAAAATAAATGAGTCATATTATTAAATATTGGAGTATACTCAGTGAAGCGTTTAATGAGTGATTGCTGATAATTATTAATTAAATTTAATTATTTCGGTACCAAGTCACAATTAAATAATACAACGAATTACCTTTTTAAGGTCCGTCTTGTGACTTCAAATTGTTTTTGATCTTAATTACGTTTATTACATGTTTCGAAGTCTTCACAACTTCACCATCAGATACCTCTTGCCTTATTCATTCCCTCGAGGAACTCATCACACATTAAAATCGTTACAACACCTGACACACAAAAACATTAAACAGTCTTGTCCAGCACCGGTGGGCACTTTATTAAATTATTTTAAGACATTTTAAATGATCAGCTGTTTTTCCAGTCACATCATTTATATGACACAGCTCTCAAACATTTATCTTAAGATCAATAGCGATTAGCATCAGTAGGACGCACCACAAGTACCGACAGTGCTTCACCGGACTTAATAAAGATATCTTTCCTTTAGAGCTTTTGGTTTTTCTATAGACCAAACATGCATATTATGTGAGTTGAAAACGCCCTCTCTTGTTAAATGGGACTATCAGTTCGTAGTATTTTTTTTGAAAAAGTGGTAGTGCTTTATATTATGTAGAAGCCAGGGGCAAAACAATCTTCTTGCTTTATAATCACCACCAAAGAGGGATTAAGGGAGCTAGGATTGACATCCTTCTTGATAGCCAAGCAGCCTTGAAGGCACTTGAATCATTTGCCTTTGAATCAAGGCTAGTTTGGGACTGTTTTAAAGTAGTGAATGACATGGCTAGACTCAATGAAGTTACTCTTAAATGGGTGCCTGGTCATGTAGGTATTAAGGGCAACGAGGCAGCAGATAGACTTGCTAGAATAGGAGCTAAAAAGCCCTTCATTGGTCCAGAACTTTTCTGTGGGAGGCCTAAAAGCCATCTGAGAAATGTTGTTGAAGTCTGGACGGAGAAGACCTGGTCCACACATTGGAACAATGCTCCTTGGCTTAGGCAGGCAAAAATGTTTATCTGTCTCTCTAAGTCAAAAGCACAGAAGCTTTTATTATTGGGTAGGAATAACCTTAGACGGATTGTGGGAATTCTCACTGGTCATTGCCCGGCCAAATACCACCTCAAAAAAATGGGGCTGGTCTCGGAAGACTCTTGTCGATTCTGCTCCCTCGGAACTGAATCGGCTCAACACCTGCTGTGCGAGTGCGAGGCTCTCGCACGGAGAAGATTTACGGCTCTTGGAAATGCTTTTGTTAGCCCGGAAGAGGTCCGTGGTGTTGATCCCGGGACCCTTATTGGTTTCGTAAGAGACCTGAAAGGGATCTGGGATGATCACTAGAAGGGGATATATACCACAATAGATCTTAAGGGTCGCAGTGGTGAGGAGGCTTATCACTCCTCTATCCCAAAAAAAAAAAAAAAAAAAATCACCCGCTTGCAATGATTGTACCAAAGTAAAATGATACGGATGAAAGAGATTTTCATTCAAACCTTTGGATACTTTCCATTGAGACATATCAGTTTCATATGGAAGCTGCTTAGTGCTTGTCACAGGATTTTGGTTTACCCTATTAAGAATCTGTTTGTCAACCGCTACATCATAACCGCTCCTACCTCTTTATTAGTTTTGTGCAATGAACCAGTTTCTAACAAGCATTGGTTAAGTCTTGTAAACACCTGTGAACTTGGAGTATTGCAATCAGGATACTGAATGTGATATTCTCTCTGGGCTATAAACAAAATGCATTTCTGCAATTTCCCTATTTGAAAGGACATGGTTGTTACTTCACTACCTAATATTTACTGACCCCAATTAATCTTATCTTATGTTTGGGGAAGGATATTGAAATGTTATTGCAAACATGAACTATCAAACCTTAATTATCTTATCAGTTTGTGTAAATATTTATATTCTAAATTCCATGGTTTAGCCTACGGATTAGTATATTAATTAATAATAATCAATATTACCTTAATTTGGTACGTCAACTAATACTTCCTTCTTCTCACTTCTTATTTTACGACCGCGGTTTCGGACATTCGCCCATCCTCAGGTAAACATTTAACAACACAAAAACATTAATAAAAACATATATTTAGCTCCGAGTGGAGATCGTTAAAATTTATTAAAAGTTCATTTACGCATCTGACATGCACGTCATGGAAGTTAGTCACTAACTGAAGCTGCTTCTGCCGTTATCTTATTTACTTGCCAAACTTTGTCCTGTCCTTCCGGCGTTAATGATGGTATCGAAGATTATATTTGATTGAAAGGCTAATTGGTCGTTTAGCAGATGTGGAGCCATGCTTATTCTGGCTTTGTAGATTTCATACTCTTCCAAAGTATTCATGATGCGCCCCTTCTTACATACGTGCAAAATGCTCATGTTATTGTCAAAATCCGTGTACGTATGTGTGTTATCAATAAGATGTTCGGCATAACTTGATTTTTTGGGGTTCAAAAGTTTGGAAGGTAGATGTTCTTTGAACCTTTTAATGAATGGTCGTCCAGTTTGGCCTATGTAAAAACAGGGGCATTCGTTACAGGTCAATTTATAAACTCCTGTTTTCTGTTTATCGTCCACCTTGCAACGCTCTTCCGTGTTTAAAACATTTCCGAGTTTGTTTGTTGTTTTAAATGTGAACAACAAACACATTTAAAACAACAGGCGCGATACGTCTGCGGGTGGTGCCGCGATACGGGGAGCGATACATATTTACGTTTAATTTTGAGTCAGGAACACTTGAGTAGGCTGGCAACATTGGCGATTGAGAATGAATTGTTTAATGAAATTGACACTGACTTGCTACTTAAAGAGTTTTCAAAAGTAAAAGCCAGGAAAATCCACTTCAACTACATTATATTCTTAGTTTGATTCTAAAGACGCGGTTATTGCAATTTTATTGCAGTTGAATATCATTATGATAACCTGTAAATTGTAATGTAATTATAATTCTTGTTTGTAAGGTTTTGCATGTTGTAATAAGTTACCTTTTCTACCTTTCAAATTTGGTCAAAATTACAATTTGATAAAACGCTCTGACTGGTTAGTTGAGTTATGAGAGGGGAGGGGCGCCAAAAAGTGATTTGCTTACACTTGAAAAATACCTAGGGCCGCCCCTGTTTTTGTATTAACCGAGGTGAATTAAATCAAAAATAAAATAATTAAACTTTTGTCAAAATCAATTCTGTTAACTTACAAATAAATGTAAAGAATTAACAGCTTGGTTTGGATAAAGAATTCATAGCTTTAGAGGATTTCTCAATAAGTAAATTTATATAAAAAACTTTTGTTTTAGATTGAACAGAAAGAACAACACAAAACAGTAGTTTGCCTTGTACATCCTGAGAATATTTCCGCTCCTTACCCAACGCAATGGTATGGGCGACGTTTAGAGGACGGGTAGTATAGTGAATGACGAAGCAGTCTTGGGCTTTCTATACACTCTCCTCCTCGCGACATCGTATTTATGGCTCGCATCCTGTCCCACGAGTTGCTTCTTCCCCCTGCTACTGTATTGTGTTTTTAGTCAGAGTTAAACTTTCTGAATGAGAATGTCATTATGAGTGAAAAGCGAAAGTGTGTTGTTTTAAAAAATATGGGAAGCAACCAAACGATTAGATGGAGGTGATTCAACAAGAAAAGTGCCAGCTGATTTAGGTGTTTGGGAAGCGACTGTCGGAGACTGGAAACGAAATAGATCGGATATTGAAAAGTGGGCATCTTAACGGTCTTTAAATAAAGAAGTGGCTAGAAAATTAATAAAAAAAGTGAGCGTAACAACTTCAAAGGCATTATTTTTTGGTTTAGGCAAGTTAGAGAAAAGGGAAGTCCAGTGTCCGGTCCTATGCTTCGGTCTAAAGCCTTAGAGTTTCACACTAAACTTAGAGAAGATGGGGAAGAGGAGTTTTCAGCTAGGTCGGCTTGAGCGTTTAAAAAAAAGATATGGCGTGCGCCAATTGAGTACAGCAAGTGAAATTTTATCATCCGATTCATGAGAAGTGAAAGATTTTGTAAAGCGGCTTGATGAAATTATTAAAGAAGGGGGGCAGCAAGTGTACAACTGTGATGGAACTGGTTTGTGCTTTAAGATGCTACCAACCGAAACACTGGCTTCAAGAGTTGACAAGCTTAAGCTGTTAAGTTATCGGAAAGTCTAGAAAGCCAAGGGCTTTTTAAAATGTTAACGTATAAACCCTCCCTGTATGTTACACAAACCAGAAGAGTGCTTGGAGGGTGGTTTCACAATGATTTTGTATCTAATGTTAAAAAAAATATATCAAAACAATCATCCTCATAATGCATCCATAAATATAAATTTGCAATTTAAGGATTTGAATTTGTACTTTTCATAAATAAAAGTAACCGTGACTTTAAATTGTAGTTTTTATTAGCGTAGCTTACAGTATCCAATTTCTTTCATTTGATTACATTATCAAACCTTCTTTGTTAATTAAAACTATGTTATTTAAAACCAAATAAAATATATTTTGAAGTAAGTATGGCTCAAAATCAGCCTATAACGACGTAAATGACGTGGGAACTCGCACCTCAATGGTTTTCTCTCGGCCTATAGTATTATCCGAGGTCTGCTCGGGCCCAATTACCTCAGATAATCGAGGTTCTACTGTAGGCTACTCTTAAAAAGTGAGACAAAAGGGAGTTTGTATTATATTATTGAATGTCTGCTCAGTTCACACAGCAACGGTGAACCGGATTTGGCCAAAAAAATGGGAATTTACCAGCTTTCATGTAGTGATTGCCCAAGCTTCTATATAGGCCAAACAGGCCGCCCTTTTGCAAAAAGGTTCAAAGAACACTTACCAAAAAACAGACCGGTTTTGAACACTCAGAAATCCAATTACGCTGAACATTTAATAAGTAATTTACATGGCTACAGTAACTTCAAAACTAATATGAACATCTTACATTTATGCAAAAAGGCCGTTACATGGATTCATGGGCGGAGTTCGCCATTTACAGAGCTTCAAAAATTGAAAAACAACATTTACTAAACAATAAACTGTCATTCCCATCCAACATATTGTTTGACACATTGATTAATGTGGAAAATAATAAAATAAAATAAAAAAGGAGACTTCCGTTTGCCTACCGCAACATGCTAAAACTCCAATTCCCGTACGACAGCCAGATAAAGTTCAGTAGGCAGCCTACTTTCGCCCGGGCAAGATGTACATAATTAGTGACATTTGTTTGTGCATTTTTTGTATTTTCGTGTTCCGTTAAATGTGTTTTACGACGATCTCACTAGTGAGAGAAATAGTTTTATTTAACTGTGTATTTTTATGTGATCTGAATTAATGTGACCAGAAGATGGGGTAACCCGAAACTGCAGTAGTCACATCAAGCAACATTATACAGGATTGAATAAGACGTATACAGGTAAATTTATACCTATTTAACATATTTTGTTATTATATTATTATTTAAAAGCTTATTTATCGGGGAAGTTTTGAATGAAATTTGACACCGTTTAAATTATGGCATAGTAGAGAAATAAACTATGTTTTTTCATAATTTTTGTACAATAACTACAAATTTCAACTTTTAACGATAACGCTTAATATTGAACACTATACCTGGATTACTTTATGTAGATTCTGAAAATGGCGTTAAACTTAACAAAACATGAATACATAGTCAAGAAATTTTAGTTTTACGTGTACAAGTACCGATTTTTTGTTGTTTAATTTATTAATCCAAAAGCATCGTAGTAAAAAAAAATATTAATATGAACTTTGTTGTCACTGGTACCAAGTAGTTTATGACAAAAAATGTTTTAAATGTTATATATATACATGTGTAGGGTATATATATATATGTTTTCGCACTGTAACGGCCTCATTTTACATCCGATTTGGACCAAATTTGGTACTGGTACACATGTTGGTTTTCCAAGTCGCTCGGACGAGTTCGTTAGCAAAAAAATCCAGCAACCGGAAGTACGTTTTTTGACAAGAAGTACATTTTGTACTAGAATGAAACTTTTTTGGAGTTTTATATGAAAATATATATATATATATAGCCTACTAGGTGGCCCGATCCGGCTTTGCACTGATAGACAAATCAAATTTAAATGTATATTAACAAAAAATATTCAATAAATATATTACACTATGTATTTCTTATGGGGAGTTTTAGTAACTTTGACCCCCCAAACCCCCCTAAAATTTCGAATTTTTTGAAAACCTTTCTTAGCGAGCACCTAGGGCCCTAGAGGAAGCTGCTTACCAAATTTCATTCCAATCCGTTGGTGGTTTTTTTTTTAGTAACTTTGACCCCCATAAACCCCCCTAAAACTTCGAAATTTTTGAAAACCTCTCTTAGCGAGCACCCAGGGCCCTAGAGGAAGCGACGTACCAAATTTCATTCCAATCCGTTCGGTGTTTTTTTTTTTTTTTTTAGTAACTTTGACTCCCTTAACCCCCTAAAATTTCTAATTTTTTGAAAATTTTTCTTAGCGAGCACCTGGGGCCCTAGAAGAAGCTCCATACCAAATTTCATTCCAATCCGTTATATGTTTTTTTTTTTTAGTAACTTTGAACCCCCTAAGATTTCGAATTTTTTGAAACCCTTTCTTAGTGAGCACCTACGGCCCTAGAGGAAGCTACCTACAGTACCAAATTCAATCCAATCCGTTCAGTAGTTTTAGAGAAATCGTGATTTAGTAACTTTGAGCCCCCCAAACCGCCCCTAAAATTTCGAATTTTTTTAAAACCTTTCTTAGTGAGCACCTATGGCCCTGGAGGAAGCACTAAGCACCTATGGCCCTCTTCCTATGGTATGGAAGGAAGAGGAACATACCAAATTTCGTTCCAATCTGGTCAGTAATTTTTGAGAAATCGTGATCAGTCAGTCAGTGGGTTTTGGATTTTATATATATAGATTTAAGAGATTTTTTTGCACATTTTTTTTTTTTTTTACATGACCTTATAGACAGTCTGGTTCTCCCAAAATCGATCAAAACGTAAAATACCGAAAAGTGGTACCCCGTATTTTTAACCTCGCGAAGCGAATAATATCCAAGAAATAAGTGAGTGGAACAAAGCAGCGCGTGATTCGAGGCTGAGGTGGAAACAAATTCTACTTCAAATAGTTGGTTGAAACCCTAAAATAAATAAACTCAATTTTGGAAATTCGCTTAACTCGCGTCAGCGGTTCAGCTGCGTGATCGAATTATTTCACTTCCACACTCCAAACCTACGAAAATGTAATTAAAGCAATAATAATGCATCTGTCTCACAGATCTGACACTGCAGTTTTTAGTCTGTGCTTAACACAGACAGAAACAATCATGCTATATTTCCTCCAAGGTCTCTAGATAGAAAAGGTTACCTCATTCGGGAAATATCAAAAAAAAAGTGGAGTGGAGGCTGTGACGTAGTTATTGGTACAACTAGACAGTGATCAAAGTTCTGTCGTTTACGTTTATAAGCGTTACTCATTTGTGAATGTTTGACGGCTTGTGTTTTTTGTTTAAACTTAAACTTTTTTTAAATTAGTGCATATAAAGTGTTTAAAGTAGAAGAAATATATTATTTACAATGGATAGAAAATCAATAAATAAACCTAAAGGTGGTTCCGTTTGTGCGGTTGCAACTTGCAAATATTATTATGGAAAAGCAAAACAAGAAGGAAGAACTGATATATCTTTTCACAGGTAGGCCTAGATATTTTTTGTTTCTATTGTAATAGTAAATAATATAATCCCACTTACTCGTATAAAATGTTATTATAATTTCCTTTTGTCTTAATATTTTGATTTAAAAGTAGTTTCTGTGGCTATCTTTTGCATTAAAATTGTAGAAAATAACTTTTTGTTCAACAATTTAACTTAATGAGTCTGTTGAATAAAAAATAAGCAAAAGCTAGTATAACTTAAGACTTTAAGTCATTACTTAAAATCGTGTGAATAAAAATAAGCAATAGCTAGTACTAAAAGCTTTGTCTAATAATTTTAAGCTTTCACTAATTTTCCTAGCTAAAGCTTAAAGTGAATAAAATGTAGCTAAGGGGCATATTACACTACCATTGTTATTCGTCAAATATTTTGTCAAACTTTTATCAAAGAAAACATATTAGGACTACACCCGTCCAATTTCTTTGATCAGTTGGCTTATTAAGTAGGCCCCTACCCTACATCAATTTTGGAGGTATGTTTCGGTTTATTCTTTTATTATTGTTATTTATTAACTATTATTAAATAATTACTGTTGAAAGATCGTGATTCATATCTTAACGGGTTTGGGGTTTTACGAACATTTTAAAACAAAAAATAGCAAAATCGGTCCAGCCGTTCTCAAGTGATGCTTACCAACGAATAGCATTTAATTTTTATTATATAGATTAAAATGTATTATCGTGATTGCATTTTTTCTTTTTTATTCTGTAAAAAATATTAAATTCAATTTTAATGACTCTAGTTACGGTATATGATTTAAAATGTATTATCAAGATAGCTTTTTATTTTAAATTTTAGTCAGTAAAAATATAAATTAAAATGTCTATGATTATACTTTTGTTATTATTGTAAATTGCAAATTAATGACATAAACATAATGTTCTTGAAATGGTTAAGATATATTCTTACAATTACAAATGTTGAAATGTGTAACTTAAGTATCATTTAAAAAAAACTGCAACGCCAAAAATAGTTTAATACATCTATTTAAAAAAAAATGAGGTAACTTGTACGACGAAACATACATCTTTCATGGTAGCGCGGTGTTTTTGTACTATAATGACGTCACTGGACAGGGAACTGGTCGAGGGGTTTGAGTTTGTTTACATGACTATGAGGTGGTAACCTATTCTATCTAGAGACCTTGTATTTCCTCCTCGGCTAAATTTATATGCGTGTGCTTTTAAGATTAATATCTAAACGCCTTTAAGAGTTTCACTGATATCTTTACTTTACATTTTAAAAGAATATTGGCATACCGTATTTTTAAATATGATTAAATTTATTTTTTTATTTGTATAAAATTATCTTTGTTTACTTTCTAGACCATTTAAGCACTTTATTCTCACTCTGATATTCTTTTTACGATGGCTCGAAATTAATTTGCAATTTTGTAAAAACCTCTGCTCCAATTATACAAATTCTGATTGAGGTTTTCAATTATCAATGAGTGTTCTTAAATCTCAAACGCATGCGTAGAACAACATTATATTATTTTGTCCAATGGTACCTAGACGCTACTGACTACTGACCTGACGGTAATTAATAGTACTAGAGGATAGCGTAGGGCCTATTCCTATTCAATTCTAGACTTTTACAAGAATAACAAGAAGTTTGGGGCATTGGGGGTACTAGTACGTTATGCATAATTATTGAAATAAATGCGTTAACTTAAAATGATCAAATTTATAATATTACTTTTTTAGGTTAAAAAATAATTATTATGTTTTATGTGCTTCTGATAAACATGAACTATGTGGATTTATACGATCAAATGAAAGGTAAGTAAGGATCGGGACACATTTTATTCAGGTTATTTGTTCTCTATTTAAAGGTTATGCTTTTGGCAAGACGTACTATAACATATTTGTAAAATAGTTTTCCTAATTTACTTCTTAGATTAAGCCGAGTAGAGCGATTTAGTTAAACTCTTTGCAAAAGAATAATATGGTTCTTTGAATTATTATTTTTTTAAATGTTTGTTACTTTGCTATTGTAGCCTAGCTATATAAAAAAAATAAACATTTAAAAATGTACACCTTTTTTGTGTGCTTAGCGACTTAGTGTATATAATTAACTTATGGAGGACTGTTGTTTTTTTATATAAATTAAATATAACATTGCTGTACCTAGGCTTTGTTTATCATAATAACAATAGTTGGAGCAAAATAATATTAGGCCCAATGTAAGTTACATAGTTTGTGTAGACCTAGTTTAAAATAAAAATCTCTCTCCCTGTTTGAAGACATGTTATGGAAAGTTTGTAACCACTTTTAAGGTTAGTTTGTCCTAAATATATTATTTGTTTAGTTTAATCTTGTCTACCGATAGATTAGATTTGTATAAGCTCTTTAATCTTTTCTGCAATTCCTGGCTTATATGTGTTATGTCTCCATGGTCCAACCTTTTCAGGTTCATCTGATGGTCCTGATGGTACAAGAAGGCCTTGTATATTCATTCCTTTCATACTTGTTTATGTCTAACATACTGCATCTTTATTTAACACAATATCTAGTGTAATGTAAGGTATAGCCTCTTTTGTAATTTAACTATTAACATATTAATTTTGTATAACTCTGTGTGTGACCACTTCCTTTGTTTAATATCCGGCACGATTTTACTATACGACCCTTTGCCAACAGAAATGCAAGAATAATAATTAAAAACAGAACAGCTTGAAGTTCTAACTTATAGTCTTTAGTCACTTTATGTTTACATGTAGGCTATCAGCAATTAACAGTAGAATGTAAAACAAGGTCGTCGTCTGCAAAATATCAACCGAGGGCCGTATAGTAAATTTACGCCTCAATATCCTAAACAAAAAGTAAATAGGCCTAGGCCTACTAGAATACCTAATTATAAGAGAAGTCAAGGAAAACAGGAAGAACGTATATCAACTATCTTTTAGTGATAAAACCATGCATTCAATTTATTCTATTGGTGTATGCCAATAAAACCCGCTTGCTCCATACAGTTAAATTGTAAAATACACCCAACCTACAACTGTAAACAAACCGTAAACAAACCCTGAACCTAAACTGACTTACAGTCTCCAGTTAGAGTATGGTAAAATTGTTTACTTACTTTGTCGGAACCAAATCTTCCCATATTGAGATATGTTTTGTATTTATATATTAACGTGATTAAAGGCTTGGAAAAATAAATTCACTCTAAAAAAAATATAGGCCTAGGTAGCCTGACATTCTAACTTATAGTCTCTAATCCCAGTATAATTCAAACAAATGTTTTTGTATTGAGATATGTTATATATTTTAACAATTAATTAATATAATTCAAGGCACGGAAAAAGAAATACGAATTAGTAACGTACTTTAAAAGTTGTCATCTGATAAAGAACTAGTGCCGCTTGCTGACGGTTCATCACATGCTACTGGAGATTTACGTTCGTCGATGTATAGCCGGCCAATTGCCTTATCTTGTTTACTGTTCCAGCTCTTTAAACATGTTTATTTGTCTATTTCAGTCCATAAACGATAAAGGTTAGGCTATTGTTTACTATTAGTTGGGTTGGTTTGCTTGAAATATACTGGGACTAGATACAGTAGTAGGTTTAGTACTATAAGTTAAAACTTCAGGCTTTTTTTCATTTTTTTTTAGGGTGAATTTATTTTTCTAGGCCTTTATTAATGTTAATTTGTTGTTAGAATACATAAATATGAAACATATCTCAATACGGAAAGATTTGGTTCTGACAAAGTTAATAGTAGGCCTAAACAATTACCCACAGTATGTTTCTAGTTCTCTGTTTAAATTCAACATTATAGGTTAGAGAGTGTGCACTGTAATTTACTCACAGAGTTGAAATATACCACCATCTTCAGATCTGCTCATAATGTAAAGTTTCTCAAACACAATTCATATGTTTGAATTTAAATTTACACTCTTTGGATGTAGTATTTTTTTTATTTTTATTTTTATTTTTATAGGCGAAAACCCTGGGTGGTTATCATCGCCTATTTGGATGTAATAAACAACATTTATCATCATTGAAAGTGTAAAAAGTATTATAAAGTGAACCAATAATTACCTACATTAAAATGACTTACCATCACAATAGTCACTATTTTCTGTTTTATCGCACTACGGCCGTTTCGCCTATTCAGTCATTATAGAGTGCTTGCTGGGGCGTTCCTGTGTCATGAATTATAAGTGCAAAAACTTAAAACACTGTAGGCCTGCACATTGAATATTACTATACTCTTAATAGACTACACCCACCTTATTGCTGTTTCAATTGTAGGCCTATAGAACTGCTGATACAGGACACGTTGTCGTCAAATATAAAATACTTCGAGGAAGCTTCATGTCACAACACATACACAAAAACGCAACACAAAATCCTTTGAACAAATACAGTATGATATACAAAACACGATGTTTCGCAACAGGATTTTGTGTTGTGTTTTTGTGCGTGTGGTGTGATGTGAAGCCTTGCTTCGAAGTATTTTATATTTGACGACAACATGTCCTGTATCAGCAGTTCTATAGGCCTACAATTGAAACAGCAATAAGGTGGGTGTAGTCCATTAAGAGTATAGTAATTTATCTACCACCCCATCTACAAATGTCTTTCAAAATTAACATTGAATATTGTGGCGGTAAATCGTTTTAATATAATTATTTTCTTCTTTTTTTTTCGACAGAGGGTAGAATGCATTTTAGGCACAATCAGAGAGCATGTGTTCCCTGGTGTGTGTGACTCCCGGTTCATCCGGTATACCCTCTAAACCCTAACTTGCATTCTTCTGCAGGCAATACCTCCACCCTGGAATATATGGAGGTGGAGGTACCTCGTATTTTGGCTTGGTCTTCTTTTATCTCCTATCTTTACAAGAAATTACATTTATTTTATATTTTCTTTGGTAAAAATTTAGAACAGCTTGACCAGAGGTTTTTTTAAAATTTCTTCATATTATGAAAGAACACGTTAAACTGATTATAAAAACATGGAAAATATCCGCGGGAAATAAAAATTGTAGAAATTATGAGAGAAATTAAAGTAGAAAATATAGAGGTTAACTTCAGTATTTTTTTATATTTTAACACTAAATAAAAGAAACAAATCACTT